>SNQJ01S0004583.1:86110-121558 GCA_010110895.2 Picea sitchensis | reverse complement strand
CCACATACCCTTTTCCATAGAATATACCAACTAGATCCAAAAACCAAAAACATGAAATATGGTACACACATATTATATTATCAAGGAAAAAACAAGCTAAATGCAATTTGGACATTTGAAAAAAAAATTACAAGTCAAATGAGTACATCAATAAAAAATAACATACTAACCTTGCAAGTTCAAAATCCGAGCTATGTAGATCGAGAATTGGATTTTTTCAACCGGTGGGTGACGGAAAAAATAAACAGCTCAAACAAAAGCCAAGAACAGTGTCGTAACTATAGAAATTGTGTCGCAAAGTCTCTTAAAGTCACGTATATATAGATAAAATAGTCAACTAGCCGTTAACACCGACCAATGAGATAGGTAAACTTTTCGTCGCTATTGCCACGAAAGATCGTCGCTATAGCGACGAAAATCCCGACTAGGCTAAATTAATATTTTCGTCGATATTGCGACGAACTTTTGTGGCAATATCCACGAAAATCCCACCCTGTTTAAAAAATGATGAAACTAGTGGAAGCGTGGAAAATTTTCGTGGAATAATCTGCCCATATGTAGTAGTGGTTCCACTCTGACGTTTGAACTCGAAACTCTTTCCCAACACAGGCACTTGATCAAAAGGCTTCAAGATGAAAGCTATGCCCAAAGGAGTCATATTGAGGAACAACGTAGCAACATGGAGATAATCCATCCTCGTTTGGACTAGCTTGAAAGAGTGTAGCATCAACCAAGCAATATGGATAGCGACCAGGGAGCATCCAAAAATGAAAACTCAGTCTCGGTAAATCAAATTCTGGACCTCAACGAGCCCCACCCAGAAGCAATTTGGGAGCAACAGCAGATCAAAATGGAATCGGGTAGTTGAGCCCTTTAAATTTCCAGTTGCCATGTTTTGTTTTTCGATATGTTTCAACGATGTATTTTATCGACTGTATTCTGTGAAATACAATCACAACAGTTTAGCTAGGGAAGGAGGACACACTATGAAAATCATTTTTGTTTCAAAACCTCCATATGTTAAAGTCTCTACTTTTCGAAGGCCTGTAATGGCCCCTTTTTTGTAAATTAGTGGATTTATCCACACTTTTAATATATTTTTCCCAGTTTTTGTAAAAAACAAATATATTAAAATAAGCACACTCTGCCACATACATAATGTCAATTATGATAAAACACTTTTTTCTAATAATGCCCACGCCCCTCCCACCCTATATAGAGGGTGGGAGGGAAAGGCATTATTAGAAAAAAGTGTTTTATTATGAAATTTCGAGTTGGAAAAAAAGTTATGAATTTTACACGAGTTACACTTATTTTTCATTTAAAAGTGATTATTATATTACTTGCATATTTGACTGATAGTTTTATCAAACATTTTTACAACTTTACATATTTACATATACCAATGAAAAAGTTAAGATAAAAAATAGTTTCTATGATCTCAAACAAGAAGGTTGGTTTATACATAAAGTTGCTTAAAAAAAACTAAAAATTGTTTCTATTTTTTTACTCAAATTTTATAATTATAATAACAATAATTACAAAATTATAATTTTATTTAATTGAAATTTAAAATTATAATTTAAACATTTTTCAATTCAAATGGTCAAAATTACAAAATTAACAACAAACAAATTTAACGTGTTGAAGTAATTTTTTTCCTACTTCACCGCGGGTGATATGGTGAGGAGATTATTCCATAGAAATTGAAATGATAGCTCCACCATTAAGACAACTCCAAAAAAACCTCATTGCACCACTGACATTGCTCGTTAAGTTTTTTGTCTCGTGTTTAAGATATGATCTCCCATTGTAAATGACCTATCTTCTAATCGATGGATACACAAATAGTAACGTGATAACATTAAAGTATTATTGCATCATCATATGAAGAACAAAGAAGCTTGCTTTCACCTTGCAAAATTCTATTTCTTAAATAAGCCAAAATTATCGTTTCACCATGCAAAATTCTATTTCTTAAATAAGCCAAAAGTATCAAATACAATATACCATTAAGGTTAAGGTTAATTAGTCATTGCAATGAAGATTATGAGTTTATCCTCAACAACATAACTTTTCAGTGAACAAAGGAAGGTTGGGTTTAATGAGAAATCTTAAAAGAATAAAGATAATTGAAAAATATAATTTATTTAACCCAAATCTAACAAGTATCAAAATAATCATACAATTTGTCAAATGATACTTGGCTACAAACAAATATATTCAAAAAATTACACCAGAGCAACATGTCCATGGTTGACTTCTGATTTTCAACTCCAAAACCAAGTTCATCGCCTCACAAAATATATATTTTAGAATTATATATCCAAACCATCTTCCCAACGAAGTTGCGATTTAGAGAGGTCGTTGATGAATCCGTGATTTATTCTCCTCCCACAACAACCTCCACTATACCTATGAAAATTAGAGAAGCTCTGAATATGAAGAGCTTGATTAAGTGGTGTGCTTCTCCCCATGTGTCTACCTCTACCTATGTTGTCTGTAACATCACCAGCCACCACAGGTCGGGCAGTGCCACTACTCAGACACTTCACTTAGTTCTGATACCAGACTATAGCATCCTCGACCAACACAGAGACCGGGTAATGCTACCACTATGGAATATACACTTATATAATATATGCATTTTAATCGAATTAAAACACTTAATCACAATAATAACAAAATTACTACTACCATATAGAATCAATCGAATTAATAATAGTTCATATACGCAACGGAATACATGATAGCATTCAAGTATCACAGACATGCATAACATATAAATTAAACACAGACTGATACTTATCTTTTCAATTGGAGTAGCACCACCAACTACGTGCATACCTTCCATGAACCTCCCATCTATAGACCATGTTGCTCATCATGCTCAACAGTGGGTCACCCTCGAGCTAGGACTAAGCTCCACCTAGGGCAATGGATTCATAGATAAGGCTAAGGTTATAAGAAACTGCACAATGCAGCTAGAAGGATTCTCTCCAGGAGCTTCCTTATGCCCACTACTCACAGACTCTCATTCTCCACATGTATGTTCCACCTAGGAGCATACACCTTCATTGTCACACAGTCCATCGACTACTTCACCTCCCTCTCAAGGTCTTGGCAACAGGCCGAATCAAGAGTTATCAAAGCTTTGTAGCTGGTGTTGGAATCTCTCTGGGAGAAGACCACTTCCCGGCAAACTCTCTCACCCGGAGAGAGCTGCTCACAGGCCTAACAATCTACCTCTTCAACCACGGGCCTGACAACTAGCTTCTTCAACCAGTTTCAATTCAATTCCTGCAAGGTAAGGATAACAACGACAACGACAAAAACAACAATCGGTTAACTCACGGGTGACAGCAACACAGGAAATTGGGTATAGACATCCAAAAATGACAACAGTCCACACTAAGACACAACACGGTCGAGACCATATCTAGGATGTGTCGGGATTCACAGTGAAACAACACAGTTTTGCTTCACGATTCTGGCTTTCAAAATGCATGGTTATGCAGAGGTCCAATGCAGAGGCAAAACGGGTTCAGACGGAGGATGGTAGAATGGCAGAACGAACCCAACACGGTTTGACTCTTAGGTTTTCACTGCATGAGCCCAGGTCAACACATGTCTCCCTGGAGCTGCACGTGCTCCATTTAGCATACGTTCCCTTTACAGGAACTCGGGACAACACTCAACATGTCCACCATAGCCTTCAGGAAATAATAATAAATTATTATCCCCTTTTGAGGTAAGCCCCCTAGCTTAGCACCTAGGCCCACACACTTAGCCTCCTCCTTTACCCAACCTTGTGGAAGATTATTCCCCCATCACTCTTTCTTCGTGATCGGTCTACACACGGCGATGTTTATATTTTATTAATGATCTGCATAATTACATATACAAAATCAAGCTCCTGGCCTTTAACACCTAGGCTCTCTAGCCTAATAAACACATAATCCCAACATCTTATCAACACTCGGCTCACCAACCTACAAAACTTGTTTACAACTCATAAATACAATTGGGGATCGTCCTTGGGAATATTACAATCCCCTCCCCATATTTTTGCATTGTCCTCAGTGCAACTCTTTACACAACATCAACAAGATTTCCAAAATCTTCAAAAAGATGTCAATATTCTACCCGCATAGAATCTTCATGCTTCCATGTCGTGTCCTCAGGACCGTACCTGGTCCACTGGACCTTTACAAGCCCTATGGCTCGATTCCGGAGTTGTTTTCTCTTTCAGGTCCAATATGCGCACAGGATGCACTTGCAAGACGCCTTCTTGCTCCACCTGAATCACATTCCAATCAATAACATGATTAGCATCAGGTATAAATTTCTTAAGTAGTGAAACATGAAACACATTATGTACAGTCATGGATGTAGGTATTGCAAGCATATATGAAATGTATATATATATGTATATACAAGCAATTCTAATAACATTATAACTTGTATACAAGATACACAACATACAATAAATAGAGAATTGTACTTATATTTTGAGTGATAAGACCTTCCTCCCCTGAGGAGGGCTATGACTCCATCGGGGCAATGGCTGCCCAAGATAGCCACTATCCACATCCATTTACACGTGGTCTAGGCCAAGGTACCAAACCTCAGCACCACTCCAACCAATGGTCTCTCATTCCCCACATGTATGTCCCACCCCAGGAGTGTACACCTTCACTGTCACACAGTCCATTGGTTGCTACAGCTCCCTTTCATTGGGCTTCAGCAACAGACCAGCTTAGGAAGTCTCAGAGCATAGTGGCTCCCGGATTTCCAACTGCCCTCAAAGGTCTCCAAGTACCCTCCAGGCCTCATACCGAGGAACCTATCCCCACACTTCTCCCTTCAGGGCTCCAGCCTTCTCCAAGGAAACCCAAGGAGAAGTGTACACACACTCAGATCCACCGGGGATCCACAAGGTAAGATTTTTTGTCTCCAATCAACATCTCCCCTGAGCTACTCTTTGTAGTCAACATTCCAATTTTAATCAACATCATCTCATCTGCAACACCCACATGCATTTATCATGAGAAAACATAAAATAATTCATTTAGGAACTCCAATTAGTTCAAAAGGGAATTCAACTTTTCCCCCAAAACATGAAATTACATTTCATAATTCATCTTGGTTGTCTCCATATTATGAATGCATCCATCCTTGTGGTTTACCACGGGCACCAAACTACATACAATTTTTCCTGTAAGGCTTCATCTTGCATATTGCCAACAATTGTCTGTATTTCCTATACATCATAATTCAATTGCAATATGTACAAAATCTTATGCAGTGATCTTAGAATTTCCTGCACCTAGCAATTCAATCACAATTACCCAACAATTTAATAAACTAGAATGACTTGTCATTCTATGCATATGCATGTTCACAGTAATATATGTACGTTCATTACTTCTTTTTCTGAACAATAAAATTCCCTATAGTCAATGCTCATGTGACTACTTGACTGGCAACTTTCATGTTGCAATGTCTAACACCTCCCTGAAATGTCCTCAACTACATAAGTTAACAACATTTCAGCTGTTAGTAACAATTATTTCCATGGAATAATATATATACATGTACTTACAAAACTCATTCAGCCATTGCATTTAGTACACAATTCTATCTCTTAATATGCATGAGTGCAATTCTTAGTGCATACTTATTCAGCACACCTTGCATTGAATTACATAATGCTCTTTATCTTAGTCATGTTTCTCACCATCCATGAGTTGGAATTATGGCCAATGTGTTAACACATTCTCCACACACTTCCTATTGTCTTCCCAATTAATTGGATGACTTCCTTTTCAACCNACACCAAGAATATAATTATGTGGTGTTCATTAGTGTTAGCAAAAAGGTTGTAGCCCAAGTTTTATTTAAAGGTAGGAAGCTTTTAGTACCTGTGTGGCTCATAACCTTTCCATATCCATACCTTTCCATATCCAACCATGTCCTAGTCTCATACATGACTAGCTTACTGGCTTTCATTCCTATAGCAAGTTCTTATCTTTTAATTCTTTGGTTATTACTCCATAACCAAATTAGCATGGCATTCTACTATGTCAGTGTGTGCATTCAGAAACTAAAAATATTTGAATTAATACAGGCCTCCAGCTTTTACGGAATCCAGTGGTAAGCATTCAATAATATAATCATGCAATTTTATAAAATAACTCTGGCTGAGGAAATTCTTACCTAAATTTCCTTTCAATAATTATGCAAAAAACAGTAATAAAAACTCATATCTGCATGATTGGCATTAATAAATTTTATACTACCTGAAAGTCTGATGGCAATGGAAGCTCTCATGCTTCTTTTATCAAACTTATAACCAACACTTCATATCTTTGTTGCTTCACTCCTTATGCAACAACATCACCAACAACACTTGCAAACATGCAAGCATTCTTTCCTCTAGCTGACCCAACAAGCCATAACATACTTGTTGCCACCGAAATTGCAACAAATTCTTTCCCATGTGAAACTTTTCCTTGTTGAACCCAGAAGTCTTCAATTCTTCTCGGATTCCTGAATCTTATTGTGTTCTCACTGTGATCACTGTGCATGACTATTTCTGACCTGAGCACTTTCGACATAGCGCCCCTATCTCAACAGGGTCTGCTGACCTCCCAGTCAAAAGATCTTTCAATATTCTGAGTCGAATTGACTCTTCGAGCTCGTTATTGAGCCCAAAACAATTATACACAGGTCCCCTTTCCTTCTGTGTGCAGGTCCTGACAGACCCGCGGGCTATTCCTACGCGCTTCCAAAACTCCAAGTTTTATGCGCTAGCCCCTTTTTCATTAGCCCTTTCCTTCATATGATCCTACGATAAGACCTCATGGAAAATTGTGGTTGCGGGCATGGGCAAGAGTGGTTTTAGGCCAACCTTCTTTTCTCCCTGCAATCAACCTCCATCTGCCACGTGTCACTTTGTTAAAAACATGGTATAAATTGTGGCCTGCTCTCATATTTTTAACATCCGAGCAAGTTCTGGCCTCGCAATCCAGCTCATTCGTCGATATCCAATCCCTTGGCGATGATCTGCGATCAATGGCTACTATCTATCCTCCCTTTTTTACCTTCTTCAATCCTTCCATACGTGATCCCAGATCTACACGATCTATCGACACGTAGCTCCCTTCCAAATCAACGACTATGATTGATTCTGGCTCTTCGACCCTCGGGAGTTTCAACTCTCAACTATTTTCTTTTCCCTGTATGACAATCTTCCGGAGTGGAAGATATATTGACACCTATCCTCAAAAATCAGATGGTTATGATGAACTTCGGCTCTCCGACCTTCGGGATTTTCACGTCTCCACACACACAAATCTCCGAAGTGAATTTCCCCGGAGTGACAGATCTTCTGCCACACGTCCTCTCCAAATCAATGGCCCTAATTCTCTTCAGAACTTTAGATCTTTTCGACCAATACCATTTAAATAGTCCTTCGACCTTCTCCTCGATCAACGATCGAGATCTCCTTTGGGACTTTGGCGCTTTCACCCTCTTATTTCCTCCAAAGTGCTTCATACCTAGAGTTCCAGATTTGGCACCACGCATCCAATTTCAGATCAATGACCAAGATTTACTTCGGTTGTTTCTCCTCCTCCTTGTCCACAAACTTCTGAAGTTGTGGATCTTAAGCCACTTGTCCTCCTTAATGATGGATGGTCCCAAATCACTTCGGTACTTCGGGACTTTGACAAGTCCACTTCTACTGCGCACACAAGGGTTAAGTCGCATGCACTTACCTTCGGATCCAATAGTTCTTGGTCCTTCGCGCTCAGATCCAACAGATGGTATCTGTTCCTCTCCTCTGTGATTCCTTTGTTTTGTTGGATGTTGATCTAACGGTTCAGGCTCCTCCCCACAACCGATGTGAGGGTTTTTGTCACTCCTCCTCCTGAGCTTTTGACTTCTTCTGCCTTGGAATATTTTTTCATTGTTCAAAGGATTCGGCCTTTGACCTTTCTCCTACGAGTCCACCTCCTGGATCTCGTCTTCGCTCTCGTAAGCATTATCTCTTCTGAGATTTAGGACTTAGAATGAGTCTGTATCCCATGCACTCCTTGCGTTATCTCTTCTTAGATTTTTTATTTACTCGGTCTTCTAAGGGTCTCGACCCTTCTGTTTCCTTTCAAAGGAAAACTTCATTCCCTCTTGGAAACCTTCTTCTCAAAGCACACCTTGCTGAGCATTTTCTACAGACTGTTCAACAACTCTGTGAGTATCTTCCTCTAATACTCTTCTCCCTAAAATCGACAAAGAGTACTCTCTATGCACACTTGCACTCACTCGATGCCCTCCTGGCAGAGCCCTACAAAGTTATCAGTGGCTCTATCTCTCTCTGAACTCAACACAGAGTTCTTCCTGTGCACTACTTGCAATTATGCTGATGAAGGTTCAACGATATCTCTCCTGAGCTTCTATGAGGTTAACTTACCTCTATCAATTCACTCCTTGCGGACAATGTGCACTGCTTACACTCGAAAACTCAAAGAAGATAAACAATTGAAATGTATTCAATACTTCACCAGTTTACGCATTCAAACCAATCTGATTTAAGAAAACGTTCAGATTTCATTTTTTTTCCGAGATCTTCTTTGCTCTATAATAATTTTTGGGCACTAGCCCCTTTCTCTTAGTCCCCAATCCATGTGATCACGGCCATGACCAAGCACTAGATCACTAGATGCTTACTCGGGCCTTCATCTTTGGAATATTTCAAAGCACCACACAACAATCTCTCAGAGTTCTGGATTACCTAACTCGCTAAGTAAGGCAGATCATCAGTCAACATCTACCTCACATCTTATGGCTGACACTCACTATGGAACTTCAGGCATCTGAGTTCCGGAACTTCGAGGCTTTGGGACTTCAGAGGATTTCACATCCACACATCGCAAACCGTTAATCTCCTAACAATCCCAATCACCTTTGGTGACGTCATTATGTCACATTACTTACATTTTCCAATTGTGGGGGCATGCGGTAGCAGTTTGGAGTAACCCGCCTTTCAGACCGCAATTCTTCTGATGTTGACACGTAAGCCCTCGGTGAAACTGTGGTTTGTATTGCGGGACTACCTTAGATAATTAACTTTTGTGCAACTTGGGTCGTTGCAATGCCTTCTGACCATTGATATTGATGTATCGTGATCAATGCCAATGTGGGTCCTTCGACCTTTAACTTCATTAAGTAACCTTGGGTCACACTGACCATGCTCATACAAAGTGCCACATGGCAGAATACTAGCGACTAACTCATGACCCAATCATATCGGTGTCACACATCACGTTCCATATGGCATTTCAACCTTCCATGGGTTCGAAACCCAATGACACGTGGCACACATCCCATGTGTCCACGTCCATCTAAGTGACATCATCATGACTCACTACTTCGGCTCTTCGGGAGCTTCCACCCTTCACTACTGTGTTTTACCTTTTAACATTGTCTTGATCCAATGGTCGAGCTCTCCTCTCTAGATCTATGATGTAGATCAACTTCGGAGCTTCGAGCTTTGACCCTTCTCTTATTTCTGGCATCATACTTCACTGAAGTCGCGAAGTCTGAAGGGCTTCCAGTTTAAATCCTCTGCACCTTCCCCATATTTGATGGTCGTAAGGGATTTCCCTTCCTTCCGAACAGAACCTACGACGCAGAATAGACTTTGTAACTCTGCGGATTTCCAAAGGAGTTCATGGCTAACTGCCTCACAACATTACCAGATCTGATCGTCGTGAAGGATTCTCCTTCTCTCGAACAGATCCTAAGGTCCACATTACTCTGTGGCCCAATACCACTTATGTTGTGGTTTTACGACATGACTACTCCTCCTAAACTTCGTAACATGGCCAAGGTAACTTCTTGGCACTCAGGAAGGTTCTGAGGTTCTAAATTTGTCCTCCAGACACAATTTCCTCTTGAAACCTTGGGTCCAATGACCACTTATCCAGCCCATTCAGGCTCAGTGTTGAAACCTTGGCTCTGATACCAATTTGTAACATCCCCAGCCACCACAGGTCGGGCAATGCCACTACTCAGACACTTCACTTAGGTCTGATACCAAACTGTAGCATCCCCGACCAACACAAATTCTGGGTAATGCTACCACTGTGGAATATACACTTATATAATACATGCATTTTAATCGAATTAAAACACTTAATCACATAATTATTGCTACCATACAGAATCAATGGAATTAACATTAGTTCATATATGCAACAGAATACATGATAACATTCAAGCATCACAGACATGCATAACATATAAATTAAGCACATAATGATACTTATCTTTTCATTTGGAGTAACACAACCAACTACGTGCAGACCTTCCACGAACCTCCCAGCCATAGACCACGTTATTCATCATGCTCAACAGTGGGTCACCCTCGAGCTAGGACTAAGCTCCACCTAGGGCAATGGATTCCTAGACTAGGCTGAGGTTATAGGAAACTCCACAGTGCAACTGGAAGGATTCTCTCCAGGAGCCTTCTTACGCCCACTACTCACGAATTCTCATTCCCCACATGCTTGTTCCACCCAGGAATATACACCTTCATTATCACATAGTCCATCGGTTGCTTCACCTCCCTCTTAGGGTCTCGGCAACAGGCCGAATCAGGAGTTCTCAGAGCTCCGTAGCTGGTGCTGGACTTTCTCTGGGAGAAAACCACTTCCCAACACATTCTCTCACCCAGAGAGAGATTCTCACAGGCCTGAAAACCTGCCTCTTCAACCACGGGGACGACAACCTGCTTCTTCAACCAGTTTCAATTCAATTCCTGCAAGGTAAGGATAAGAGCGACATCAACAACAATCGGTTAACTCACGGGTGACAACAGCATAGGAAATTTGGTATAGACATCCAAAAATGGAAACAGTGCACACTAAGACACAACACGGTTCAGTCCATATCCAGGATGTGTTGGGCTTCATAGTAAAACAACACAGGTCAACTTCATAGTTCTGGATTTCAGAATGTGTGGTTATGCAGAGGTCCAATGCAGAGGCAAAATCGGTTCAGACGGAGGATGGGAGAATGGCAGAAATAATCCAACACAGTTTGACCCTTGGGTTTTAACTACATGAGCCCAGGTCGACACCTGTCTCCCTGGAGCTCCATGCACTCCATTTAGCATACGTTCCCTTTACAGGACCTTAGGACAACACTCAACATGTCCACCTTAGCCTTCAGGAAATAATAATAAATTATTATCCCCTTTTGAGGTAAGCCCCCTAGCTTAGTGCCTAGGCTCACACACTTAACCTTCTCCCTTACCCAACCTTGTGGAAGCTTAGTCCCCCATCACTCTTTCTTTGTGGTCGGTCTGCACGCAGCGATGTTTGTATTGTATTAATGATCTGCATAACTACATATAAAAAATCAGGCTCATGGCCTTTAACACCTAGGCTCTCTGGCCTAATAAACACATAAGCCCACCAACTTATCAACACTCGGCTCACCAACTTACAAAACTTATTTAAAATTCATAAATACAACTGGGGATTGTCCTTAGGGATATTGCATTGTCCCCTTCTTGGATGGGATATCTTCATTCTCAATTTCTATCTCTTAAGGAAGATGAAAGACAATTGAAGGGGCGAGGCACTAGATTTGTTGGACACAGTCACTGTTAAAAACAACCCACCTATTCAAGATTGTTTCATAGTCGAGGCCCCACGCCAATCCGACCCTCCCATTTTGAACCAATATTTTTTGTAAATGGGAGCTAAACATATTGATAAATTATGGGTGCATATGTTCATTCACATGTTCATCCTAATCCCTAAAACCCGGTACATTGATGAAGAGATAAGTACATTTTCTGACACAAGAGAATAGTCGTTTGTTAAATTTATAGCAGTTGGAGCCAACAACAGATACATAAGGGTCATCTCAATCTTCAACAGGCTCATGGTCAATGAGTGAAGAATGTGAACCCGAGAATAGGGGATGCCAAAGAAAATGAAGAGCATGCCTTTGAAATTTAAAAAAAAATAAAATTGTGGACTTCGAAGAAAACGGAGGGCAGGTGTGTCAAAAATTCAAAATGTGGATGCAGGAGGAATATGGTAGTTGCAAAATTCAATGTTCATGTACCAAACGTAGTGTGCACAGATTAAGAAACCTCAAAGGAAGGAATGGTGCTAACAACAGTTTATTTCATGCCCCGTTTGGTGGATTTGAGTACCCATCGGTCGAAGAAATTAGTGGAAAGGATTCCATCTCAAATGACAATCATTGGTGTGAGGTTCACTGAGAGAGAAATGGATGGGATTCCAGATTGGATGACAATCGTCGGTGGGAGGTTCACTAAGAATGCAGTGGACAATATTCCAGATCAGAATACACATAAATTCAATGGTAATATAATAAATTTATGTGCCACAAATCCAATACATTATGATGTAGTTGCACAATGCATCTAGTGGGGTAGCAAAACAAAACAAGGCATTTGAATTTTGAATTTTGGTCTATATGGTTATTTGTGATCAAATTGATACTCTTAATTTCAAGTCAAAGGGTATATATTCATTTAATCCTTCCATGATGAAAAGTTGAAAAAATAATTGTATTTCAATTCACAAGAGTGAATTGTCCTTCCAGTTATTTAAAATGTTAAAATTTAATAACAACTAAATAGATAAGTTGAAATTTCAATAGGAAGTAATAATAAGCATACTTTGTAATTTCAAATATAATCTTTTGATGGGTTATATATACATCAAGAATAATAAAAATTTATAACAATTGAGCCATATTTTCTTTGGAGGAATTTCAAAATGTTAAAAATGACAATATAAAACTTTAGTCACAATCACAAAATCAAACATTTTTGTGAACACCCATATAAAAGAGGGTGAAATCTATGTATCCATATGATGCATGAGCACTACATATTATATTCATATTTTGAGCATTCCCAATTCTACTTAACCATGGAATTCATGTTCATTCTATATCTCATTAGAAAAGAAGAAATTGTAGTAGGTATTGAGGCCTTTATTGAAGGGTAATGATTTTATCAAAATACTATAAAAGTAATGAAGATACCATACTTGCGTTATAGTCCTCTAGGAACATAACAATATGGCATGACTACGTCCATTGCTTATTATTTAAGTTAATATTTTTATGATTTGGAGCTTCCTAAGATCCATAAAAACACAAAACTAAAGTAAATTGCTAATTGAGCCGATCAAGTATGTTATTTTTATTGAGGATATTGATTGTTCGCTTTATCTCTCAAACCATTCGAAAATGCATGAAAGAGTGAGATATTATAGCATGATCCCTAATGGAGATGATAATAAACAATGTGTTACCTTATCCTTAGCTTTCTTAAGAATCCACAGACCCTCAAAAATGTTGTTCCAAGCATTAATGCTACAAAGGATATGTCTCATTGATCTCAAGCTTGGGATGAGGCATGGGAAAAAAGAGCTATGGGGCATTCTAAAAAATTTTTGTGAAGTATTATCACATCGATGTCAATGTTGATAGAAACAAGAAAAAGAAAGTGAAAAAGTGTGATAAGATGCATGGAATGAGGAAAAAGGGAATGATCATTTTGGAGAACAAAGGAGTGAGGATTTGATAATGCTATAAATTGAATGAACAAAATCACAATTATCATCGTTGTAATCTCAATTTTAGGTTTTGTGATGTTGACAAGATTCATTTTGTGCAAGCTCATATCTAAACTTAATAAAAAAACACACAAGTTAGAAAATTTCATCAAGCTTGATAGAGATTTTATTCCCAAACATAATCATTAAATAGTTTTATGTGAAACAAAGAAAAACTATGTATTGTCTTTATGGAAAACTTGAACAAACTTGCACAAGATTGATGGATTGTTGAGAGATATGCATACAATTCTTAGTTATGTGTTTTGTTCCCATTATTTCATGTATTAGTGGGGATGCCATGAATTTCATACTAAGTGGTTGAGAGGCTCGATAATGTGCCGAGATAATAATCATATTAGATATCAAATATATAACCATGCCATGAATTTTAATAGGAAAACACATTATGAATGCAATTAAATAACTATGAATCAACATGTTCAATACTATTAGTGAGATGAAATATGTGAACAAGAAAAAAGAGAGATGACTTGATTTCCCTAGGTTTTCTCATGTCTATTCTTTTCTCTTCAATATTGACATTCAATAACTAATTTGTAATTAATCTTACTAATAAGCTCCCAATATCATTACCATTTACATCCATAAGCTATGACTAATTTTTTTGGTTCTTTATAGAGCCATGAGTGGAGACAAATATAACAAAGGAAATGACATTATGGAAAGTGTCATAAGAAAAGTTAACAAAGAAAATGGCATTATGGTGAGTGTGGGATTCAAAAACATGAAATATGTAAACTAAATGTGATGTCAATTATCTTATTAACAAGAATTGAAAATGTTGATCATTGTGTCTACATTAAGAGGTATGGATAGGAAAAGTACATTATATTATTGTTATATGTGGATGACATGTTAGTTATTAGGCATGATAAGAATTTGATTAACAAGTTAAAAAAAGGATTTGGGCATCCAGTTTACAATGAAAGATTTGGGTCCAACACAAAAAATATTAGGTATGAAGATCATACGTGACAGAAAGGAGAATAAATTGTGGTTGTCACAAGAAAAATATATTGAGAAGGTGCTTGATAGGTTCAATATGATGGACACCAAGCGAGTTGGTACACCTCTTGCATCCCACTTCAAACTGAGTGTTGTTTTGTGCCCTTGTGATGACAAGGAGAAGGAGTAAATTGTAACATCCCCATTTTCAAACCCCAAACTAACATCCTCGTTTTCAAACCTCGAACTATATATATATATATATTGTACTTGTCATATATGGTTGAGATCCAAGTGATGTATATTGTAAATATAGCATATGGTCGAGGGCCAAAACAATGTAACATGTAAATGATGTAAATAGAATATAAGGAATAAAATGTATTGCCAGCGATAGATGAACACAGACAAATAATTGGGGGCTAAGTATCCACAAGAGAGGGTAGGGGTACAAGGGGGAAAGTTTTCCATATCTATTAAACCAAAACCCATTTCCTATTTTTTTCTCTAAATTATCCTTGCCATGAACCTTCCATTAGTTGTTGAGTGTTCTAGAGCCCAATCATTGAATTTATGTAAGAGGGTTGGTGTGAGAGTCACTTCCCATAGTTATTGAGAGCATGGGGGTTGAGTACAAACATCTTTGGGAAGAGTGCAAGTCAAGAAAGCAAGATAAAGAGAGGAAAATATGTAAGGGTAGGAGACCAGATTTTGCACATTCACGTTTTTGCATAGAGCGTTGTTTTTACATGGAGTTTTTTGGCTAGCAATGGAGTTTTGATTTTGGTAGCTTGAAGGAAACTATTGTGGACATGTTTGGCTATTGTTTGGAGCTGTAATTTCATGGAGAAACATGTTGTGTGCCTGGGAGTGACAATTTGTTCGAAATTCGTCCAAGAAGCATGTGTTTTGGCTGTTGGGAGAATTTGTGTTGCAGCTATAGAATTCATGAAGTCCCAGCAAGTAGAATTCATGTCCAACCTATACTGGAATCCCTTGAGGGGATTGGAAAGGCATGAGGGACTGTGAGAAGTGAAGGGAGATTCCATCCCTTGGATTGTTCAAGTTGAGGGGAAGTGTGTTGGTGGATTGGAATTAACTGAGAGTTTAACTGTTGAAAGGGGGACATTAGTCAGCCTTAGTGTAATGTCCCCAACCTCCCAAGTTGACCACGTCACAAAAATCCTTCCAAGTTGAGTTCTGATACAATGATGTAATGTTACCCATCTTAATGTTGGGAAACGAAACATCAAAAGTATAGTGTGCAATTAACATCAAACTAAGCAGATTCACTCGATGAAATGCGCACAACCCAAATTGGTTTGTTCCACACCACATTCCCTCTATTTTGATTCTACTTGCAGGTCTTTCTTTGCTATATGCACAAAAAATGTTCCAATGTACAAAACGAATCCATTTGTTTATGCACACAGATCACTTTTCCCGCGCACAATACTTCTAGCCTCACTCGAGAAGCTCTTGACCATTTACCAGGACTATCTTAACAAAAGTTACTTATCAACTAACATACTCAACATATATGAATACTATGCTAAATACTCATATCACACTTACAAATAAGACAACATTAACAGAATAACAACATTATCCATATACAACACTATGCAAGTATTAGATCATAATAGATACAAATGAATAATCACGCAGTAAACAGACAAGCACATAAAAACACTTATCTTTTATGAAAATTCACCAACTGCACGCATGACTCTGATTTTCCTCCCAATCATAGACTTTGTTGTTCTTAATATTTCAGCAACAAGTCACCCCCAAGCCGGGACTCAAAATCCACCAGGGAAAAAAGAATCCTAGAGTCAATCTATGGTCTAACAAACAATGGAATTGCTCAGTCCAATGTGTCAACTATTGCAACTAGTCTACAATCCCTCATTCACCACAAGCATGTCCCACCACATGAAGTGTGCCCCTTCTCTACTCAATAGTCCTTTGGTTTCCCCACTTCCCTTCTAGGGCTTCATCAACAGGCCAAATCATGAAGTCTCAGAGCACTACAACTAATGTCTAGTGCACTAGGAAAATGTTCCCAACAAACTATCACCTGGAGAGAATGATCATGGGCATGACAACTCACTTCTTCGACAACCTACAGGCCTGACAACCCGCTTCTTAAACAACATACGAACCTGAAAAAATGCCTCTTTGAAAACACACATTTTTTCCCAAGCACAGGGATATACTAGACAATATGATACAGTACAACACAAAGTCCTTTGTAGAGGAAAATTTGTGTGCATGAACATAGAATAATGGATTCCCCCCCTCCAATTACATTAAGTCCAACAATATATATTGCATGCCTTCATTTCGACACTTATCTTCAGATTTAACTTTAACCACTTTGTGACTCGTTCCCTACCCTTGGGAACTTAAGATAAATAATATATTCGTAAATTACACTCTTCAGAAATATTATTAAAACATCCCCCCCATTTTACCTTTTTCAATGGAGTCATCCCCCCATCTTTTTTCGTCTGATTCATTCCACATATAGCGATGTAATATATTAATAAATAAAGTGTGATACACTTTACAAGAATAGGCGCACTGGGCTATTTACGTCCCAGCTCACCAGCCCAATAGTCACATAGGTTCTTCATCCTCAAAACACACACACACACATATATACATCACAATCATTCCCGCACACGTACTTGTGTGCATGCAACACAATGGAATATGTGCACCCTCCCTTGATGCACAATCCACACACATTAGCTTGGGTATGTGCAACACTATGGAATGTGTGCACCTTTTCCTTGATAGAAAGCCTTGCGCACTCCATAGGTGCATGCAGTATCAAAACTTAGTACCAACAACTTTCCAACCAATATGAATCATTACATCGCATACTACTCAGGTGCGCGCAAAACCAAAATGTCTCACCAACCTATATGCGCAACTACAAATGGGATTTAGATTAGGGACATTACATTCTCCTCCCTCCTATTTATTCACTTTCCTCAATGCTTTATATACACATGTACATACAAAATTTGAAAAAAATTCAAACAGTTGAGGATACTCTACACGCATAGAGTCCTTGCACTCCCAAGTTGCCTCCTCATGACCATACCAATTCCATTGGACCTTTACCAGCTCCATGACTCGATTTCGGAGAAGCTTGATTTTTTGATCCAGTATGAAAATCAGTTGCACTTGAAATCCTCCTTCTGGCTCCACCTGAATCACATTCTAATCAATGAAATGATTAACATCAGGTACATACTTCTTAAGCAATGACACATGGAAAACATTATGAATACACAAGGATGTAGGCAATGCAAGCTTATATGTGACAGGACCAATCATCTCTAGGATTTCAAATGTCCCACAGTAGCGTGCTGCTAACTTAGAATAATTCTCCAACTTTATTACGTCTTGCTTTTACTTTCAAAAACACGTGGTCCCCCACTTTAAACTCTCAGTGGGTTCTACCTTTATCTATGCATCTTTTCTCTATGTCCCGGGAAGCCTTTAAATTCTTCCTTATCTTCACCACCTTCTCTTCCATTTCCTGGAATAGATATGGTCCAACTACTACGCGTTTTGTTGGGTTATCCCAACTCACATGTGTGTTGCACTTTTTTCCATAGAGGGCTTCAAATGGGCTCATCTTTAAAGATGGTTGATACCCATTGTTATATGCAAACTCTACCAAGTGAAGGTAGTCTTCCTATTTTGATGGTTTATCCATCACATACATCCTAAGAATATCTTCAATCACCCGATTTACCCTCTTTGTCTGTCCATACGACTTAGGGTGATATTAGATATTATTTTTGGGATTAACTGCGTAGTGTAAGTCATTAATCTATGACCCATATTCATGAGTATTAGGGTGATATGTTGTGCTAAAGTTCATATTTTTTCCAAATCCCTTGAATAGTCCTTTCCAAAAATTTGAGGTGAACTTAGAATCTTTGTTAGACAAATTGTCGTAGGTATACCATGCAACTTAGCAATTTCACGCATGTATATCTCAACAATGTTTGTTTTTGTGTGCACTAACTTCACTAGAACAAAATGGGAATCTTTTATAAGCTTGTCCACCACCACCATAATAAAATCATGTTGTTTGGATGATCTAGGCAACTTAGTTATGAAATCCATCATTATAAATTCCCACTTCCATTGAGAAATGGTAAAAGGTTGTAGAAAACTAGTTGGTTGTCTATGTTCAACTTTGACCTTCTGACATTCTAGACATCTAGCAATAAAATCTCCAACTTCCTTTTTCATACCTAGACAAAAGTATTGCTTCCTAATTGTGACAATGGTCTTCTGGTAACCTGGATTTCCAGCATAAGTAACCTTATGCATCTCTGAAAATATCAAGCTCTTCAACTCCTGATCATTTGACACATAGAATCAACGTCTATACATGAGGATTACATCCTCTCTTAGATCATAACCTTCTAAATTCTACTGCGACATACCTTGTTGTAAAGTTGCCTTTATCTCCACATGGCCCATGTATGATTTGGAAACTTCTAAAATTATGTCGCACAAATATATCTAGTACATAATAATGGTTGTAGCATGCATCTCATGCACCCTCCTGTTGAGTGAGTCAACCACCTTATTATTCCTTCCTATGCTATTCTTTATGTCGAATTCATACTCTCTGAGTAACTCTAACCACCTTCTTTGCCTGAGATTTAAACTTGGTTATCCAAACAAATATTTTAGACCACAATGGTATGTTCTCAGCTCAAATATTTTACCCATGAGATAATGTCGCCACATCTTCAAGGCATGCACTATAGCTGCCAATTCTAAATCATGAGTAGCATAGAGCCTTTCATGCTTTTTCAACTTCCTTGATTCACAGCATACCACATGCCCATTTTGACTAAGGAATCCACCTAGTCCTTCCTTGCATGCATCCATGCACACTACGAAGTTTGCATCAGGATTAGTAATTCTCAAAATTGGCACGCTTGTCAACAAACTCTTTAAGTGATGAAAACTTCGTGTGCAATCTAAAGTCCTTTCAAATCATGCACCTTTCTTTTGCAAAGATGTAATTGGATGTGCAATATGTGAAAATACTTCAATACAATTTATGTAGTACCTTGCTAATCCCATAAAGGATCTCACTTATGTGACATTTCTTGGTGTTGGCCATTCCTCAATGGATTTTATCTTTGTTGGGTCCACATCTATTCCTTCCTCTAAAATGATATGACCCAAGTAATAAATATGTCACTGATAAAATGAACACTTTCTCAACTTTGCATAAATTTGATGCTCCCTTAATACTTGCAGTACCATCCTCAAGTGATGTTCGTTCTCTTCTTTAGAATTTGAGTAAATATGTCATCCAATAATACAATGACAAACGTATTTAAATAACTTATGAAAACTTCGTTCATCAAATACATGAAGACAATTGGTGCATTCAACAACCCAAATGGAACCACTGTGAACTCATAATGACCATACCTTGTTCTGAAGGAAGTCTTACCGATATCTTCTTCCTTAATTATTACCTGGTGATTTCCATATCTAAGATCAATATTCGAAAATATCCTTGTGCCCCTTAGTTGATCAAATGGGTCATCTATCCTTGGAAAAGGACACTTGTTCTTCACTGTTACCTTGTTCAATTGTATGAAGCCAATACAAAGTCTCAATGTGCCATCCTTCTTTTTCACGAACAAAACTGATGCACCCCAAGGCAACACACTTAGGTTTATATACCCCTTTTTTAGAAGCTCTTCAGGTTTCATCTACAACTCCTTCAATTCTGACGTACTCATTCCATAAGGAGTCTTGGATACAGGAGTTGCTCTCGACATCAGATTAATAGAGAATTCAATATCTCTTTCTGGTGGAAACCCTGGTATCTCTTTAAAGACATCATCAAATTCCTTTAGTATTGTGCAGTCTTCAATACTCGACACTTTATCATTAGGTGCCTCTTCCATGTGTGTTTCAAATACTTGACATCCTTTCTTGTAGATTTTATTCAATTGCAAGGATGCAATTTCTCTGATAGTTACATCCCTTGGAATTCCTTGAATTGTTCTCAAATTTCCTTGCTCATCCAAGCAGGTAAACTCCTTATTGTAACAATCCAAGACAACATGGTGCTCATCCAACCAACCCATACCAATGAGACAATCGTACAATCCCAAAGGTATAATATTCAAATCAACCTTTATGCGTAGTCCATTCATCTCCATTGGACATGCCTTAACCATCTCATTAATATTGCTTTTTTCTCATGTAGCTAATTGCACCAACCAAGGTTTTTCAAGTTTGCTTCTTGGAAATTGGAATATTTCCACCACTTTAGGATCTAGATAACTATAACTAGCTCCTGCATTAATTAAAATAGCAATAGATTGGTTGTTAATATTAACTTCCACCTCGATCATGTGCAACTAAAACTCATCTTGCTTGTTATCCAGTGTTGTGTAAATCTTGGGTACATTTCCACCCATGACTTTAACTATCACAACTTGTTGTACACTGTGTACAGTCCTCACTTTTTCACTTCTTTGTGGGCAATCTCTAAAAATATGATTTCTGCTACAACCTCAACATTGAATATGTTGTTTCCTTGGTCTTTGTCCCACTGACTCAGTCATTCTGGACTCCTTGGTAGTCAGTTGTCCTTGCACAGTATTTCTAAAAAATGGTGTCTTAGTCTCCTTCTTCCTTTGTTCCACCTTGCTCTTCATCTTGTCATCCCAAACCTTTTGAAATGTCAATCTTCCCCTTTGTTGATCATAAGCATATTTAGCACGCCTTATAGTTTCCTCCAATGTCTTTGGATCATCATATTGTATCTTGTCACTGATAAATAAGGGTAGTCCACTCAAATACCTTTGAATCTTCACTTGATCATCCTTGATGAAAGGAACATATTTTAGCAATTCTAAAAATCCTCTATCATACTCGTCAATGGTCATTCTTCCTAGCTTGAGTTCAAAGAACTCCTTCATTTTCTTGTCATAGTACCTCTTGGTTAAATATTTTCTTTCAAAATACCTCTTAAATTCCCTCCAAGTAACCTTCTTTTCATTAATTTGTTGCACTTGCACATACTGATCCCACCACATTGATGTTTTTTCTTTAAGTTGATAAATGACAATTCTACCTTCTATCCACGTAAAATAATTATGCAACTGGAATTATTTCTTCATACCCAACAACCAAGTTTATGCATCCTCATCCTTCTTATGCTCACCATCAAAAATAGGAGGCTTGATCTTATGTTTCCTATTAGGAGATGGACTTGAGCTACTATGCACTTTCTTGAAAGAATGCTTTGGTGAATGGTGATGTTTCCTATCAGCACCTCTAGCTTCTCTTATTTTCTCAACATGAGACTCACGACTTCTTTTCTATTCTATCCAAGCTTTGCATCAACTTGACATTGAATTCATCTTGTCACTCCTTGGATTTCATAAGTCTTTTGTTATCAACTTTATAGATTTGGGCATATTTTTGAAGTCCCTTTATGGTTTCTACCAAATTTATGCATTCTCCCTTGGACTATGTACCATCATCACCCAAACCAACATACAAATCTCTGAATTCATGATCAAGACTGTAAGTTCTCTGCGTATCTTCCATGTTTTTAATCTCTGCATTGATCTTGCCCTTAAATAATTGTTGTTAATTCTGGAAAACTACAGTCAAAAAGATTTGTTAGACAAATAATGCGATAATTTTATGAAAGTTATGCACAATTTTTCATAATCCTTTCTTTTCTTTTTCCTTTGGATGATTTTTAACATCCAACTCTAGTGTACGCACCCGTGCATTGTTGTTTTTGCGCACATAACAACTCTATACCACACACTAATGGTTTTCCACTCAACTAAACTTTGCACTGCTTAACACCAATACTTAATGCACACATATATTTCACGGTGATCTCTATCCCATACAAGTCCAATGTTGAACCAATTTCTCCAATACCAAAATGTAACATCCCCAACCTCCCAAGCCATCCATGTCACACAAATCCTTCCAAGTTCAATTATGATACGATGATGTAACGTTACTCAACTTACTGATGAGCAACGAAACATCAAAAGTCTAGTGTGAAATTAACATCAAACAACGTAGATTCACTCGAGGAAATGCGCACAATCCAAACTGGTTCGCGCCACACCATATTCCCTCTGTTTTGATTATTCTTGCAAGTATTGCTTTCCTATGTACACGGACTATGTTCCAATGTACACAACAAATCCACTCATTTATGCAAACATATCACTTTCCATGCACATGATACTTCTAGCCTCACTCAGGTAGCTCTTGACCATTTACCAAGACTATCTTAACATAAGTTACTTATCAACTAGTATACTCAGCATATACGAATATTGTGCTAAATACTCATATCACACTTATAGAACATACATAATTAACAAAATAACACCATTATTCATATACAACACTATGAAAGTATTAGATCATAACAGATACAAATGAATACACACCAAGTAAACAGACAAGAACATAAGAATACTTATCTTTTATGAAAAGTCACCAACTACGCATGTGACTCTGATGTTCCTCCCAGCCATAAATGTTGTTTCTCATAATATTTCAACAACAAGTCACCCCTGAGCTGGGACTCGAACTCCACTAGGTAAAAATGATTCCTAGAGTCAATCTATGGTCTAACAAATAATGTAATTTCTCAGTCCAAGGTGTTGATTGTTACAACTAGTCTATAGTTCCTCATTCCCCACATGTTTTTCCCACCCTAGGAAGTGTGCCCTTCGGTTGCCCCACTTCCCTTCCAGGGCTTCAACAACAAGTTGAATCTGGAAGTATCAGAGCACTGCAACTAATTCCCAATGCACTAGGAAACAATTCCCTGCAAACTCTCACCTGGAGAGAATGCTCACAGGCCTGACAACCCACTTCTTTGACAAGCTAAGGGCCTGACAACCCACTTCTTAAACAACATATGGGATTGACAAACTGCCTCTTTGAAAACACATGGTTTTTCCCAAGCATAGGGATATAACAGACAATAAGATACAATACGACACAGACTCCTTTGCAGAGGAAATCTGTCGGCATGAACAAAGAATAATGGATTCCCCCCTCCAATTACACTGAGGAAAACAATATATATTGCATGCCTTCATTTCAACACTTGTCACCTTCAAAGTTAAATTTATCCACTTGGTGACTTGTGCCCTACCCTCGAAAACTTAGGATAAATAATATATCTATAAATTACACTTTTCAGAAATATTATTAAAATATTCCCCTCCTTTTTCTTTTTTCAGTGGAGTCAACCCCCCATATCTTTTTGTCTGATTTAGTTTGTGCACAACGATGTAATATATTAATAACTTGACTGTGATACATTTTACAAAAATAGGCGCATTGGCCTATTTGTGTCCCAACTCACCAGCCCAATAGTCACACGGGATCTCCGGCCTCAAAACACACACACACACACACACACACACACACACACACATATATATCACAACCATTTTGATGCAATTACTTATGTGCACACAACAATGTGGAATATGTGCACTCCACACACACTAAGTCAGGTACACACAACACTATGGGATGTGCGCACCTTTTCCTTGATAGCAAGCCTCACGCACTCCACAAGTCCACGTAGTATCAAAACTTATTACCAACGACTCACCAACCTATATACGCAACTACAAATGGGGTTCAGATTAGGGACATTACACTTAGAGATCTTTGTCTCTTGTGGATTCATAGCCCCAGTTCCTGAGTGTCTTGTTGTTGAGAACTAAAACAACAAGGCTACGACTGGGAGGAACGTCTGTCCTCTGCAACAGATTTCACATTTTATAAGATAAGTATTCTATTTGTTATGTTTACTCATGTATAATGCCGATATAATTGATGTGCAATTTACTCTTAAACATATTTGGTTATTATTGCTTGTTGGGGCCAGAATGATGCATTTAAATCCTTGTTTATATGGTTGAATGCTATTGTATGTTATTTATATGTTGCTATGCATAGTTGAGCAATTGTGTTTACATTTTTATAGAATATGGACAGTTGAATGAACTTGTATTTCATGTTGTATGTTAATTTCTACATTTAGATTTAGCA
The DNA here is from genome assembly GCA_010110895.2 of Picea sitchensis. Lineage (NCBI taxonomy): Eukaryota > Viridiplantae > Streptophyta > Pinopsida > Pinales > Pinaceae > Picea > Picea sitchensis. The sequence continues at coordinate 96,788 of SNQJ01S0004583.1, read as the reverse complement.
TGATAAAATTTTATTGGGTCGTTTTAGTAGTGACGTAATCCAAATGGGGGTTGAGTATGTTACAAAGTAGTATCAGAGCTACTAGTTCAACACTAGACCCGTATGGGCCAAGAGCTAATGAAAATTTGAATAAATTCGTTGTTGCAAACTTTGGCCTATGCAAATTTAGGGGAAAATCGGGAGAAAATCAAGTTAAATCCTCAAATTCCTGGTCAAGATTAATGTTTAGAAGTGTTTAAGAGAATTTAATGAAGTTGATATGAAAGTTGCAGAGCCGAATTCAACTTGGAATGGTTGACTTTCAAGTTTAATGGTTGTTGTAGAGTTACAGGTAGTTTGGCGAATTGACGACCGATATCTCTTTTGATCTTGAGATCGACAATTGAGATTCGTCGTGATAAATTTAAAAATCCATAAGGTTCAATCATTTTGAAAGGTTGATCAAATCAACAGTCAAGATTCATTTCGGGGGTTTTTGAAATGTATCAGATCGACGGTCTGTGTTCATTTCGGTTGTTGAGGAGATGTAATAGAACCGACGACCAAGATAATTTTAACTAATAGATCGAAGACTTATATTCGTTGGGGATTTTGGTTGAAAAATTCTAAGTGTGGAAATTCACCAAGAGAAATTGGCAATGATCGGGTCGGCCGAAATGGCGAAGAAGTTTGGTTCGACTGGAAGACATCTTTGATAGTTGATGATAGATGGTTGAATCAATGAAGTTGGACTAAGAGTTGGGTTCAACCAAGAGAAATCTCTGGTCGTTGATGATTGATGGTCAGGGGTTGGTAGATTTTAGCCAAAATTTCTAAGTGTCAAAGTTCGTCAACAAAACTGGCTAATGATCGATGTTCAGGGATCGATAAAATTCAGTGAAGGTTTCATGTGTCCAAAAGGGGATCATCGATCGTCGATGGATGACGATCAGGGGTCGGAATAATTTGATGAGAGTTCCATTTGTCCCAAATAAATTGTTGATCGTCGATGACTGATGATTGGGCGTCGACATATTTAGTGGAGTGTTTTAAATTCTTCTAAGAGAAATGGTTGATTGTAGATTAAGGAAAAGAGGATGATGACATCATCATCCATGTGTCATGCCATGTCATCATCCACGTGTCATGCCACATCATCCAATTTGACATCTTGGGATGATGTTCCATGCCACGTCAACAAAGGGGTGGTTGATCGCCAATGGTGCAGGAAGAGAAATAAGACACTTGTAGCATGCAAGGATAAATTGGGTAAAATAGCCTAAACTTCTCTGGACCATAACTTTAAGCTCGGAGCTTGATTTTGAGAAAACGAATAGTTGTTGGAAAGGTATTGAGGAGGAGAATACATCTATCGACCCAGGATTTTGAATTAGGTTCTAAAATTTTCTCAGAAGTTAATAAATTAATTCTAAAGCAACAAGAAAGTGGAATTTGGAGCATGTGGGTGTTGTAACTTTCCACTCAAAACCCAGAATGAAGCATGAGTATAGTCGTAGGAGAGTTGTTTCAGAGAATAAAGTGTTTAAGGAATCGTATTTTGGAGTAGTACATTAATAATCTTCATAAATTGAAAATGAAAAATGACTTGTAATCTAAATAATAAATATTTTGCAATATGCTTAATTCTAACAACAGTTATTGCATGCACATTCTTACATAAATAGAAATACAAAAGAACACACTTTAGTTCCTATATGAGAACTAGGGATATGGAGGATGCTCAAGGGTATATAGCCATGAAGAAGAAATTATAGGTCTTCATGTCAGCATGGGTAATATTGAGACTGAGTCTAATGGTAGAAGAGACAGGTAGGAGCCTATAACTATGAGAATCCTGCAAAAAGAAGTACAGAGCCATAGGGTCGATAATGAGAGAATCATGAAGGCTCAAGAAGAGATACTTCAAAGCCTAAGTATGTTGCAGAAGAAAGTCATCAAAGATTCATGCACAAGGTAAGAAGCTAGTGCCAAATAAGTGGAGGTGTGTAGGTCTCATGATAGGAGGGATGATCATGGAGGATCTAGACGATCAAGGAGTATTAGCAGGCATCAACATCACCATTCCATAGGACACTCGACTAGAAACAAATATGCACGATCAAGGTCGGAAAGAAGTCCAAGTATATCCCCTATCAGGCATCAGAGAAAGAGACATGGGTCAGATAACTTGCAAGGGGAATTGAGGAAAATCAAGCCACCATCATTTGACAGAGAAAACAAGAAAGGTGAAGATGCAGAAGCATGGTTGTTCGGAATGAGGAAATATTTCCAATTGCACAACTACTCATTAAATGCATAAGCTAGAATTGCATCCTACCACCTTCAAGGGAAAGTATCTATATGGTGGGATCGACTGAAGAAAGTTAAGCACCTTGATGAGAAAAAAAGTCTTGGAAGCAGTTCAGGAAATACTTTCAGCATTAGTACTTTTCAGAACAATATTATGACAAGAAGATGAAAGAGTTTTTTGAACTCAAACTTGGGAACATGACCATGGATGAATATGAGAGAAATTTATTGGAGCTTCTCAGGTATGTGAGCTTCATCATATATGAAAAGGTCAAAATTCATAGGTTCTTGAGTGGAATGCCATCCTTTTACAAGGAAAAAATGCAGTTTGATGAACCCAAGAATTTAGAAGAATCCATAAGAAAGTACAAGTATTTGTATGAGCATAATAGAGAAAAGTTAGCTTTCCAAAGGGCCTGGGATGACAAGAATAAAGGAAAGATGGATCAAAGGAAGAAAGGATTCAAACCATCTTTCATGAGGAATAGATCTCAATCATATCAACAAGGGAAATTATCTCAAAGTGATAAAAAAATGACAGAGTCCTAGGGAAAGAGGTCATGGCAACAACCCATAAAGTGTTGGGGATGTGAAGGAGATCACATGTATAAATATTGTCCTCACTGAGGAGATAAGATGAATATTTTTCATAGTGTCAAGAAGGAGGAGACAATAGAGGATGTGGGAAAAAACATGCCAAAGATCTATGCAGACTTGGAAAATAGACAAGAAGACTATCAATCCCACATGATTGAAGTGGAAGGTAAGATTGATAATCAACCCATAGTTATTTTACTTGATTATGGAGCTAGTCATAGCTATATAGATCCAAAGTTAATTTAAAGATTTAAATTGAAGAAATGTAAGCATGAAGAATCTTGGTTAATTCAGCTAGCCACTGGAACCAAGAGAAGAATTAATGAACTTGTTAAACAATGCCCTATAAATATGGATAGAACTACCACTAAGGCAAATTTGAAGATCATATTGCTTGGGTCTTATGACTGCTTGATTGGTATGGATTGGATAGAAAATCATCGTGTTGTTTTAGATTATTATAACAAGGTTTTCAAATGTCTTGATGAAGAAGAGAATTCAAAGACAGTGCAAGGTATTCCAATGCCTATATCTATCTGAGAAATTTCAGCATTGCAGTTGAAAATAAGTTTTAGAAAAGGGTGTCAGATATATGTAGCCCATATGGAAGATCCAATGAAGGATAAGGAGCCAAGTCTTGAAGATTATCTAGTCGTGAAAGAGTAGGAATATGTGTTTGAGGAGTTGTCAGGATTGCCACCAAAGAGGGATATAGATTTCTCAATTGACTTAATGCCTCAAGTTGCCTTCGTATCTAAGACTCCCTATAGAATGAACATGCCAGAGATAAAAGAGTTGCAAATGCAACTAGAAGAGTTATTAAAGAAAGGGTACATACGCCCAAGTGTTTTTCCTTTGGGTGCCCTAATTTTTTTTGTCAAGAAGAAAGAAGAAACATTGAGGTGATGTATCAACTTTAGACAACTGGATAAGATTATGGTCAAGAATAAATATCCTTTACCAAGGATTGATGATCTCTTTGATCAGTTGAAGGGAGAAAATGTACTCTCCAAGATTGACTCGAGGTCAAACTATCATCAAGTGAGAATCAAAGAAGAAGACACTAGCAGAACGACATTTAGGACAAGGTATGGACACTATGAGTTTGTAGTGGTGCCTTTTGGGTTCAAAAATGCACTGACTACATTTATGTGTCTAATGAATGGGGTGTTTAGATATTTGTTGGACAAGTTTGTCATTGTATTCTTGGATAATATTCTCATATATTCCAAGACAGAGGAGGAGCATGAGAAACATTTGAGGATGGTGCTACAAGTGTTAAGAAAACACCAATTGTATGCCAAATTGAGTAAATGCACCTTCTATCAAAAGAATATCCATTATTTGGGCCACATTGTTTTAGAAGAAGGCATAGTAGTGGATCTGGAAAAGATTGAATCAATCAAGAGTTATCTAGCACGAACAAAAATTTCAGAGGTTAGATCAATTATGGGTCTAACTGGTTATTACAAGAGATTAATTGTGAGATACTTCAAAATTGCACACCCAATAACATCTTTGCAAAAGAAAGGGGTAAAGTTTGAATGGATTGTTGTGTGTGAAGAAATTTTTTGGTGTTTAAAGGATTTGTTAACCAGTGTACCTATTTTTAAAGTTACATATCTAGATGAGGATTTTGTTGTGTGCACAGATGCATGCAAGGAAGGGCTCGATGGAGTCCTTATGCAAAATGAACATGTAATTTGTTATGAGTCCAGAAAATTGAATGAATGTGAAATACATTAATCCACACATGACTTATTAGAAGCTATAGTACATGTCTTACGAATGTGGAGGCATTACCTCATGGGAAGAAATTTTGAATTAAGGACATACAATAGTGGTCTGAAATATCTGTTTGAATAACCAACACTGAATGCTAGACAAACTAGATGGTTGGAATTTCTTAGTGAATATAACTTTGATATCAAGCACATAAAAGGAAAAGAGAACAAGGTGGTTGATACACTCAATAGAAGGGTGCATAAAATGCATGCTACAACCATTAGTATGTACATGATAGATTTAAAAGATAGAATTCTAGAGGCTATAACTACAGATCAACATTATGTGTAAATTAAAGAAAGCTTACAACATAATGATATACAACAAAAATATAAGGATTACAAGCTGAAAGAGGATGGAATCCTCTTATTTTGGAACAAAATTTATGTTCTCAATTCTCAAGAATTGAGAAATTTAGTCTCAAAGGAGATGCATAATGTGCCATACATTGGACATCTAGGATTATCATAAAACTATTACAGTTGTAAGAGGCCATATTTTTGGCATGGTATGAAGAAAGTTGTCACCGATTATTTGGATCGATGCATGTTGAACTCCACTTTTGCCATGTTTTTCACTATACAAAAAAAATTCATTATTACACATTTTCTCGCATTTCATTGTTAATACACACCATAAACCCTAATTAAACAACATCATTCATCATTATATCCAGTGTGGTTAATACATCATCTTTTCTATTTTTTTTAGTGGTTAAAAGATAATTATATCATGGTTTACTTATGATGGTTTGTGAAGTGTGATTCTTGTACTAGCACAGTTAATATTCTTGTACCATAACAACAATTCAACATTTATGCACCAATATTGTCATTCTGGTACCTGTCGTTTAGCATAATTGCAGACTTTGAGGAAAAAATCAGAAACATGGGTTTTTTCCGCAACGATGTCAGAATTGGGACTTGAGTGTCAAAATCCACCCAGGTTCACATGTGTGGACCTCCATCTCAAGGGGAATAATTCAGCCAAATTAATAAAAGTTCTAGATAGTTAATTTTGACCTCAATTTTTGTGCAAATAAAGAAGAATATGAAGAATATGAAACACGGGTTTTGTTCCTAGCATGACAAATTGGGTCTCATGCCAGCCATTTTTCAAGAAAAAAACAAAATTAATGGTTGAGGATTTATCCATGGTTCTTCGAACTGACATCTACTGAAATTTCATGATATGTCTAGATTTGAAAACACGACGCCCATATTTGATGATGTGTCCTTGGGTTGGATGCCTTAGTTATCAGATCATTTAAATTAGTATGAGATCCTTCGTTGGTTGTAGCTAATTATTTATTTTTATAAAAAAAAATCTCATCCACGGGAACAATGGATTGATGCATCTAAGAATCTGATTAATATGTATAAATATAATGTAATTATTGTAAGTGGGGTCATCAGATATAAACATTGTTGTTGTATTATTATTGATCTGAAGTTTGAATCTTAATAAATAGAGAATTAATTACTTATGTGTATCTTTCTGATCTGAGCTAATTCTCCATGCACACTGCCCATGGTCAGGAAGGGGCCCTCAACCCAGGTGATGTTCCTGTTTTATAATTTTATTTAATACCATTACAATTAGTGTGCTAGTTGGTTTATGATTTCCATCATTTCAGCTTGCTAATTTTTGTGAATGTACGAGAGCAATCCTCGAGATAGAACACCTGCAACTTTTGTTACTTTCTTTGCCTGATGATTTGATTTCTCACATACTCCAGATTTCTTCTTCAAATCACCCCTCTGATCTGTTATGTTATCTCATGCACTTATTGTTGTCCATTATGTTCTAATCTGTCATACCATATCACAAATTTGGCCTCCAATTCACTCTCTCCCCGTGTCTTCAATTCATGTAATTGATCTGGTTCCGCTGCCTTCCAATTAACACTGCATGTTGTGTTTAAATATCATGTTTTAGGGTTTCAGATTTCCGTTGCGTGTTATATTATTATCATCTGTGAAGTTTGATTGCCATTGTCATTATACATGAGTCATAATATATATGTGAATACACGTATTAATTATAGCAGTTTATGAGGTATAGTTGCATCCTTTTCCAAATCATGTTGTTATATTAATATCTCATTTCATAATGCATATGCAAAGTGATATATGATGTTTGGTCTTTATTGATAGTGTGATGTTATATACATTATTTGGTGTGAAATTATATGTTATAATAATAGTGATGTTATATGTGTCATTTGGTTAGTGTGATGCCATATACGTTGGTTGTAATATCATTGTAATATTATATTATAACTACACTTCATTGTTGTTATAATATAATATATGTTGTTATCATATTGCTATATTTTGCTATAGTTATCTTTTTTTCATCATAAATTGTTATATTATGTAGTGGTGTTATATTAATATATTGTGTTAATTATTTTGATTAGTATATTGTTGTGGTTTAACATGTTATTGTGTTATGAGTGTTATACTGTAATGTGTATGTTTTGTTCCATAACCATTATTGTATCAAGTATTTTTGTCAAGTTGGTAAGTATTGTTATGTTATTTGTATTGTGAGATAAATATGGATGTAATGTTAAATGGATTATCCACGAGAAACAATTCCATTTTTGTACAAAGAACTAAATTAATTATGTACTAACACATTCATTTTTGTACATAAAACAAAATTAATCCCGTATCTACATAATGATTTTTCTTTCATTTCCAGGTGTATCTTTTCTTGAGGACAACTCTCTAAAGCATGTTTCTTTGAAGTCTTTATGTTACATCATTTTGTCAATATAGGATTAATTAGGATTTTGGTGGATTTGGTCTTAAAACTGGTAAATTCCCCTTTAGGTCAATATCACACATACAAGAGGGTTTGAGTAACCTCATCCAACTAACTGATTTGAATGCCAGTTTGGGTAAATTTTGCATTTACTTTCAGGTTCCCTCGTCTTTCAATCTAGTTCGTTTTAATTTGGTTTTCCCATAGCTTAGTTAACCACTACAGGTATACGCCATTGAAGATCAAAATCTAACTCGGGAGATGTGATCTTGCGATCCAGTGTTAAGCTACATCTTGTAGTGTGAATTTTCATTTGTGTTTGTCTTGCTTTCATTCATTCCATTTTGAAGTGTGCTTTTCGGCTTTAGATTAGGATAGACTAGCTCCAATTCTGCACATATTGTGTTTGTGCCTCGAAGCTTATGAGCCCCGGTTGATAATTTTAATGTTGGAATTAATAGTGCATATATTTAGCCCCACAATGCATTATTTGGCTCGATGCATGGAACGTGAGAAGGTAAAGGATGAGCAAAGACATCAAACAAGATTGTTGTATCCATTGCCCATTCTTGAATGGAAATGAGAAGTTACCATTTATTTCATTACTAAATTGCCAAAGACAACCAGGAAACATGATTCCGTCATGGTAGTGGTGGACAAACTCACAAAGGCTGCACATTTCATTTCGGTAAATGTAACTCATAAGGCAGTCAATATTGCATAAATTTACATGAGATAAATTGCTAGGCTACATGGTGTGCCTAAGACAATAGTGTTGGATCGAGATCCCAAGTTCACTTCCAATTTTGGAAGGGGTTGTTTAAGGTATTTGGAACAAATTTAAATTTCGATACAACATATCACCCATAATCAGATATGTTATCAAGATATGTTGAGAATGTATGTAATGGATAAGCCCTCTAAGTGGGAGGACTATATCCATTTAGTTGAGTTTGCATACAACAATGGGTATCAAGAATCATTGAAGATGAGAATGTTTGAAGCTTTGTATGGTATAAAATGCAACACCCCAGTAAGTTGGGATAACCAAGCCGACAAAACTATGATCGGGTTAGCGTTGTTGAAGGAAATGGAAGAATACGTGGTAAAAATCACACAAAATTTAAAGTTGCACAAAATCGACAAAAGAGCTATATTGATAGAAAGAGAACAAATAGAGAATTCAAAGTGGAAGAGCATGTGTTTTTTAAAGTTAAAGCCAAGAGAAGCTTGTTGAAATTGGGAAGTTTCCCAAAGTTGGCAGCGAGATATTGTCGGTCTTTTGAGGTCTTAGAAAAGATAGGACCAATTGCATACATGCTAGCATTACCCGCATCCGTGAGAATTCATAACATGTTCCATGTGTATTTATTAAAAAAATATGTATTTGAACCTAATCATGTGATTGATTGGAATGTGATCCAGGTGGAACATAAAGAGGATTTCTGGGTGGAACTAGTGTGCATCCTTGACTGAAAAGTCAATGTGCTCAGAAACAAATCCATCGGATTGGTAAAGGTTCAATGGCCATGTTATGACCCTAAAGATGCTACATCGGAGTAGGAAGAAGTCGTGCGGGAAGCATACCCACAAAATTTTCAAAATTTTGAAGAAAATTGAATATACATTTGTACATAAGTGAATGAAGACTCCATTTTGGCAGTTGAAGTTCCTGAAGCCACAACTCTGAAATTTCTTGTCCAATCGATGTGTGGGATGAAGGGAAAGGGGAGTTGTTGGTTGGAATTATTGCGTGAATCATTAAGTTATAGAATTATCATGTACTTTGATATAATGTTTGTATATGTCAATGTGTAAATTGTTTGGTTATGTGCACTGTATGGTGTTTGAGTTGTGTGCCTTTGGAGGCAGTGCAAGTTTGTGAGGGGAGATGTGGCTCCCATTTTTCAAACTGTGAACTAATGGTGCTATATATCTATATGTGTGTGTTGGGGGGGGGGGGGAATGTAACATCCCCATTTTCAAACCTTGAACTAGCGGTATATATATCTATGTGTGTGTGTGTTGTAGAGGTCATATATGGCTGAGAGCCAAGTGATATATATTGTAAATATAACATATGGTCGAGTGCCAAAGTGATGTAATATGTAAATGATGTAAATAGAATATTTGAATAAAATGTATTGCCAAATGTATATGAATACAGACGAAAATTTGAGGGATAAGTATCCACTAGAGAGGGTAGGGGTCCAAGGGGGGAAGTTACCCATATCTATTAAACCAAGACTCATTTCTTATTTTTTCTATAAATTATCCTTGCCATGAACCTTCCATTAGTTGTTGAGTGTTCTAGAGCCCAATAATTGAATTCATGTAAGAGGGTTGGTGTGAGAGTCACTTACCATATTTATTGAGAGCATGGGGGATGAGTACAAACAACTTAGAGAAGAGTGCAAGTCAAGCAAGCAAGAGAAAGAGAGGAAAATTCATATGGGTAGGAGAATGGATTTTGCACATTCACGTTTTTGCATAGAGAGTTGTTTTTACATGGATTTTTCTGGCCAACAATGGAGTTTTGAGTGTAGGAGCTTGAAGGCAGCTGTTGTGGACATGTTTGATTGTTGTTTGGAGCTGTAATTTTGTGGAGAGAGAGGTTGTCTTCCTGAGAGCGACAAGTTGTTTGAAATTTGTCCAAGAAACATGTGTTTTGGTTGCTGGGGGAATTTGTGTTGCAACTGTAGAATTCCTGAAGTCCTAGCAAGTAGAATTCAAGTCCAACCTACGCTGGAATCCCTGGAGGGTAGTGGAAAATCTTGAGGGACTATGAGCAATGAAGGGGGATTCCATCCCTTGGATTGTGCAGGTTGAGGGGAAGTGTGTTGGTGAACTATAATTAGTTGAGAGTTTAACTGCTGAAAGGGGGACATTAGTCGACCTTAGGGACCTCCATCTCTTGTGGATTCATAACCCCAACTCGGGGGTGTCTCGCTATTGAGAACTGGAACAACAAGGCTATGGTTGGGAGGAACATTCGTCCTCTGCAACGGGTTGCACATTTTATAAGATAAGTGTTCTATTTGTTGTGTTTACTCATGTATAATGCTGATATAACTGCTATGCAATTTACTCTGAAATATATTTGGTTATTACTACTTGCCGAGGGAAGAGTGATGCATTTAAATCCTTGTTTATATGGTTGAATGTTGTTGTATGTTATTTTGTTGTTGCTATGCATATTTGAACAATTGTATTTACGTTTTTATAGAACATGGAC
>SNQJ01S0004583.1:23216-86060 GCA_010110895.2 Picea sitchensis | reverse complement strand
TCATGAGGTCGCTTCTGAGTCACTGGGAGCGATGCGTTGATCATGATTGTGTCTATTGTTTCCCCTTTGGCGTGAGGTGGGTGCAAGGACTTAATGACTTCTGAATCTTCAGGATTTTGTATCGAGGCTGCAGGCTGGTTGTTTGGGTCGAGAGTTGGCTGCTGAGAGAAAGATGGGGCCTGCGGGGGCAATGAGGAAGGCGAAGGGGTTGGAGCGGCTTTGTGTTGTTGCTTGTTGTCGGAGGAAGGGTTCGGGCGGCTTTTGTGAGATTTTGGTCCTTGCCAGCCATTGGCTCTTTTTCGTGCTCCAGAAGTTGAGGGAGGGGTGGGGGAAAGAGGACAAGTTGCCTGGAGGTGCCCTGTTTGCTGACAAGAGAGACATCTGAAGGCGGTGTTCTCATAATCGACCATCTGTATGAAAGGATCTCCATCACCCCAATCTATGAGAATCCTATCCGGAAGCCCTTGACTGAGGTCAATTTCAACGCAGATGCGGGCGAAGGTGACGAATCCTTTCTCTATTCTGTATGTGTCTATCTTGATAAATCTACCCAATGCATTGCCCAGGGTGGGTAAAAAAGATGAAGAATAAAAATGCAGAGGTAGATTGGGTAGTCTTACCCAGACCGGTGTAGTCATGGCTGTCATGGTTAGTGGGTTGAAGTCCGGGAACCATCGCTGCAAGGAGAGACCAGATCTCCCCCAGAACCAAGGGCCTTGCTCTAGCACTCGTTGACATTCGGCTTCTGTGGAGAAGTTGACGATGAAGAACCCCTTGGAACAAAAGAACAACTCATGACCCTCCGACCAGGTCTTGTTAACCCATTCCTTTAGCGCAGGGGCCGAGGGACAAAGTCCGTTGAAGCGGCAAATGAGGGCTTTGGCCTGGTAGATATAGGCAAAGCCATAGACATGGGGGTCTTCGACTTCTGCTGTTGGAAGTTCTGTGCACTGCTCCACAATGAAGGCACCTCCAAAGGGCTCCTTTGCTTTTGAAGCTTCGGCCTTGAGCCCCGTAGGAGCGGAGGTCCCTGATTTCACGACCTGCTTGTAGGAGCTTGGATGAGTGACTGAGGGCGCTCCTCATATGTAAATTACATATTACATGTAATATGTAAATTACATATTACATGTAATATGTAATTTACATATTATGTAATACATATTACATGTAATATGTAATTTACATATTACATGTAATATGTAATTTACATATTACAAATTACATATTACATGTAATATGTAATTTACATATTACATGTAATATGTATTACATAATACATGTAATATGTATTACATAATACATGTAATATGTATTACCCTCCAATTAACACTGGATGTTGTGTTTAAATATCATGAAGTTTGATCGTCATCGTCATTATACACGAGTCGTAATATATATGTGAATACATGTATTAATTATAGCAGTTTATGAGGTATAGTTGCATCATTTTCCAAATCATGTTGTTATATTAATATCTCATTTCATAATGCATATGCAAACTGATATATGATGTTTGGTCTTTATTGATAGTGTGATGTTATATACATTATTTGGTGTGAGATTATATGTTATAATAATAGTGATGCTATATGTGTCATTTGGTTAGTGTGATGCCATATACGTTGGTTGTAATATCATTGTAATGTTATATTATAACTACACTTCATTGTTGTTATAATATAATATATGTTGTTATCATATTGCTATATTTTGTTATAGTTATCTTTTTTCATCATAAATTGTTATATTATGTAGTGGTGTTATATTAATATATTGTGTTAATTATTTTGATTAGTATATTGTTGTGGTTTAACATGTTATTGTGTTATGAGTGTTATATCATAATGTGTATGTTTTGTTCCATAACCATTATTGTATCAAATATTTTTGTCAAGTTGGTAAGTATTGTTATGTTATATGTATTGTGAGATAAACATGGATGCAGTGTTAAATGGATTATCCACGAGAAACAATCTCATTTTTGTACAAAGAATTAAATTAATCCCGTACTAACACATTTATTTTTGTACATAAAACAAAATTAATCCCGTATCTACATAATGATTTCGCTTTCATTTCCAGGTGTATCTTTTTTTGAGGACAACTCTCTAAAGCGTGTTTCTTTGAAGTCTTTATGTTACATCATTTTGTCAATATAGGATTAATTAGGATTTTGGTGGATTTGCTCTTAAAACTGGTAAATTCCCCTTTAGGTCAATATCACACATACAAGAGGGTTTGAGTAACCTCATCCAACTGACTGATTTGAATGTCAGTTTGGGTAAATTATGCATTTACTTTCAGGTTCCCTTGTCTTTCAATCTAGTTCGTTTTAATTTGGTTTTCTCATAGCTTAGTTAACCACTACAGGAATAAGCCATTAAAGATCAAGATCTAACTCGGGAGATGTGATCTTGCAATCCAGTGTTAAGCTACATCTTGTAGTGTGAATTTTCATTTGTGCTTGTCTTGATTTCATTCATTCCATTTTGAAGTGTGCTTGTCGGCTTTAGATTAGGATAGACTAGCTCCAATCCTGCACATATTGTGCTTGTGCCTCGAAGCTTATGAGCTTCGGTTGACAATTTTAATGTTGGACTTAATAGTGCATATATTTAACCCCACAATGAATTATTTGGCTCGATGTATAGAACATGAGAAGGTAAAGGCTGAGCAAAGACATCAAACAAGATTGTTGTAGCCATTGCCCATTCCTGAATGGAAATGAGAAGTTACTATTTGTTTCATTACTAAATTGCCAAAGACAACCAAGAAACATGATTCCGTCATGGTAGTGGTGGACAAACTCACAAAGGCTGCACATTTCATTTCGGTAAATGTAGCTCATAAGGCAGCCAATATTGCATAAATTTACATGAGAGAAATTTCTAGGCTACATGGTGTGCCTAAGACAATAGTGTCAGATCGAGATACCAAGTTCACTTCCAATTTTTGGAAGGGGTTGTTTAAGGTATTTGGAACAAATTTAAATTTTGATACAACATATCACCCATAATGAGATGGGAAGATAGAAAGAATTAATCAAATAATTGAAGATATGTTGAGAATGTATGTAATGGATAAGCCCTCTAAGTGGGAGGACTATATCCATTTAGTTGAGTTTGCATACAACAATGGGTATCAAGAATCATTGAAGATGAGAATGTTTGAAGCTTTGTATGGTATAAAATGCAACACCCCAGTAAGTTAGGATAACCAAGCCGACAAAACTATGATCGGGCTAGTGTTGTTGAAGGAAATGGAAAAATAGGTGGTAAAAATCACACAAAATTTAAAGTTGCACAAAATCGACAGAAGAGCTATATTGATAGAAAGAGAACAAATAGAGAATTCAAAGTGGGAGAGCATGTGTTTTTAAAAGTTAAAGCCAAGAGAAGCTTGTTGAAATTGGGAAGTTTCCCAAAGTTGGCAGCGAGATATTGTCGGCCTTTTGAGGTCTTAGAAAAGATAGGACCAATTGCATACATGCTAGCATTACCTGCATCCGTGAGAATTCATAACATGTTCCATGTGTATTTATTAAAAAAATATGTATTTGAACCTAATCATGTGATTGATTGGAATGTGATCCAGGTGGAACATAAAGAGGATTTTTGGGTGGAACCAGTGTGCATCCTTGACTGAAAAGTCAATGTGCTCAGAAACAAATCCATCGGATTGGTAAAGGTTCAATGGCCCTGTTATGACCCTAAATATGCTACATCGGAGTAGGAAGAAGCCGTGCGGGAAGCATACCCACAAAATTTTCAAAATTTTGAAGAAAATTGAATATATATTTGTACATAAGTGAATGAAGACTCCATTTTGTGCAGTTGAAGTTCCTGGAGCCACAACTCTGAAATTTCTTGTCCAATCGATGTGTGGGATGAAGGGAAAGGGGAGTTGTTGGTTGGAATTATTGCGTGAATTATTAAGTTATAGAATTACCATGTACTTTGATATAATTTTTTTATATGTCAATGTGTAAACTGTTTGGTTATGTGCACTAGAGATAGTGCAATTTGTAGGGGGAGGGGAATGTAACATCCCCATTTTCAAACCTTGAACTAGCGGTATATATATCTCTCTGTGTGTGTGTGTGTGTGTATTGTAGAGGTCATATATGGCTGAGAGCCAAGTGATATATATTGTAAATATAACATATGGTCGAGTGCCAAAGTGATGTAATATGTAAATGATGTAAATAGAATATAATGAATAAAATGTATTGCCAAATGTATATGGATACAGATGAAGATTTGAGGGATAAGTATCCACAAGAGAGGGTAGGGGTCCAAGGGGGGAAGTTACCCATATCTATTAAACCAAAACTCATTTCCTATTTTTTCTATAAATTATCCTTGCCATGAACCTTCCATTAATTGTTGAGTGTTCTAGAGCCCAATCATTGAATTCATGTAAGAGGGTTGGTGTGAGAGTCACTTACCATATTTATTGAGAGCATGGGGGATGAGTACAAACAACTTAGAGAAGAGTGCAAGTCAAACAAGCAAGAGAAAGAGAGGAAAATTCATATGGGTAGGAGAACGGATTTTGCACATTCACGTTTTTGCATAGAGAGTTGGTTTTACATGGATTTTTCTGGCCAACAATGGAGTTTTGAGTGTAGGAGCTTGAAGGCAACTGTTGTGGACATGTTTGATTGTTGTTTGGAGCTGCAATTTCGTGGAGAGAGAGGTTGTCTTCCTGAGAGCGACAAGTTGTTTGAAATTCGTCCAAGAAACATGTGTTTTGGTCGCTGGGCGAATTTGTGTTGCAACTGTAGAATTCCTGAAGTCCTAGCAAGTAGAATTCAAGTCCAACCTGTGCTGGAATCCCTGGAGGGGAGTGGAAAATCTTGAGGGACTATGAGCAGTGAAGGGGGATTCCATCCCTTGGATTGTGCAGGTTGAGGGGAAGTGTGTTGGTGAACTATAATTAGTTGAGAGTTTAACTGTTGAAAGGGGGACATTAGTCAGCCTTAGAGACCTCCATCTCTTGTGGATTCATAACCCCAACTTGAGGGTGTCTCGCTGTTGAGAACTGGAACAACAAGGCTATGGTTGGGAGGAACATTCGTCCTCTGCAACGGGTTGCACATTTGATAAGATAAGTGTTCTATTTGTTGTGTTTACTCATGTATAATGCTGATATAACTGCTATGCAATTTACTCTAAAATATATTTGGTTATTACTACTTGCCGAGGGAAGAGTGATGCATTTAAATCCTTGTTTATATGGTTGAATGTTGTTGTATGTTATTTTGTTGTTGCTATGCATATTTGAACAATTGTATTTACGTTTTTATAGAACATGGACATCTAAATGAACTTGTATTTCATGTTGTATGTTAATTTCCACATTTATATTTAGTATGAGGAATTTTTGTTGGGTCGTTTTAGTTGTGACGTGACCCAACTGGGGGTTGGGTACGTTACATAAATGGATAAAATTCCTTATGTTTCAATAGCAACTTGATGTATGCCATGGTATGTACTCAAATAAATATTGCACATTCAATGGGAGTAGTGAGTAGGTTCCTTGGAAATCTGAGAAAACAATGTTGACAAGTGGTAAAATGGATTTTGAGTTATCTCAAGGTACTAGTCATTATTGTTTATGTTTTGGAAATGATGATGTTGTGGTTGAAGGTTATACAAATGCCAATATGGTTATAGATGTGGAAACTCAAAAGTCCGCCACTGGTTATTTATATTCTTTTACAAGTGCAATGGTATCTTGGGTGTCTAGACTACATAAAGTAGTAGCTCTCTCCACAAAAGATGCATAATACATAGCTGCAATGGAAGCTTGCAAATAAATGTTGTGGATGCAACAATTTTTAAGAGAAATGAGAATAAAACAAGACAAATATGTGATAAACTATGACACTCATAGCAACATTCATTTAGCAAAAAATCCAACATATCATTCAAAGACCAAACATATTGACATTAGGTACCATTGGATTCAACATATATTGGATTCAACATATATTAGAGGAAAGACATTTTAACTTGGAAAATATCCATACATATGAGAACCCTACTAATATGCTTACCAAAATTCTACCAAAAGACAAACACATTGTTGTTGAAGCTTGCCGGGCCTAGGGGTGACTTGATAAAGAGGCTTGAAAAAGGATCAACCGGAAAGAGTTTATATACAACTGAAGTTTATTATCGAGGACACTTCATTTCGCTTCATGCGGGAGAATGTTAATTGTGGAGCCAAATTCATTTCACGAAACTCCTGCTCACCTCAACTACCATGGCCAACAAAGTAAAAAATGACTAGTTAGGAAATTAAATGTCAGAGTTTTTCTCGCTTCATATGGAATGTATGTAGTTGAAATTAAATGTCAGAGTTTTCCCCGCTTCATATGGAATGTATGTAGTTGCGATATTTTGACCCCAGAAATTTCACTTGACGCCCAGAAATCTCTAGATTGTAGGAATTTAGGATATTTTGGTTTGAAGGCTCTAGATACTCAGCGTATGAATCAAAGCTATAAATATGTATAAATCCTTTCATCGGTGTGTTGTAAAAAATTGGGCAAGACGAATTGAATGTAATCAGGTTCTGGCTATTTTCTGTTGTTTTTATCTATTTCCTATTTTCTCCTCTGTGCGCGAAGGTACAGATCGATTCTGTGCATTTGATTTGTATTGTAACACACATTGGCTACCTTTCCCTTTAACATCCTGTCTGCCCATTTTATCGAATAGTTGCCGGGAGATTTCAGGTTGCCTGATGAAGCCCGATTTCACATTTGCTGGAAGGTTAAGCCCGATTTCACATTTGCTGGAAGGTTCTGAGCTGTGAACCTGATTTCAGATTTACTGGAAGGTTCTGAACTGTGGGGGAATCTGATTGTGCCGAGGTTCGAGGGTGTCCATAGAGAGAAACCCTAACAAGACAACTTTCCATGAGCGTTAATGCTACATACACATATTGTTTTACAATGTCCTTGATGACCATTGTCACTACAATACCCAGACCACTTTCTATGAGCGTTAATGCTACATGCACATATTGTCATTACAATGATTACAATGGCCTTGATGACCATTGTCGTTACAATGCCCTTCATGACCAGTTATGGGATGAATATGAGACACATCTTCTTCAATTAATACAGGTAAGTGTTTCCAGGCTGCCTTGGAACCACACTTTCTAAGGAGTGGGCAGAGAGCGCCGAAGAATGAAAACTATCATGATATTATCTTAGGTCATACATTTCTTTGAACTTCATTTGAATGACTTTTAAGGAACATGCGCATTTACTCATATATATAGCTTCTAGGGAAGAGCAGTGCTCAATGGAGTTTTGCTTAACATTCTCTGGGTAGTCTCACTATGTGGCCAGGAAGAAAAAGCAGTTTACTGCGAGCTGAGAACCAGAAAACAAATTGGTATTATCAGAATTCGGTTAACACTAGGTACTCCTTACAGATTTCTTGTTTCTGGTATGCCCTCTCCATCTCCATTTCGTCTCCGTTTTTTCGCGTCATTTTTCTTCCATTTCCTTTTTTCTGTTGTATGTTTTAAAAAATTCTGCTTGCAAGAGAATGTATCTATTATGAGTCGTGGTTTACTAGCAGTTAACAGTAGAGTCTTCCTACAGCTAGCTGTGGTCAGGTCTATTGCTCAAATGTCGTTCGTGACTCCTCACCCTGCTCTTGTTTGTGGCTGTTCATCTGAACTGTCTAAGGGTTTTATCTTCTCAACAGATCCCTGGTTGTTTCAACTTTTGACGGCCTTAGGGTCAAAGTTGGTTATCAATACCAAGGGTTGTTTTGTCTTTCCCATCTCCCCTTCACCCAATCTGAAGCCTGCCTTGAAGGGCTCTGTAGTTAACAACATACACACTTGTCTAACTGCTGGTCTAGCTACTGTAACTCTGTTCTGGAATATCTATAGCCAAATAGAGACAGTAAAGGAGCCTGCCCCCAGTTTCAATGGTGTATGCCCTTACTTAAGCCTCGGGGATTGCTATTAGCTTTAAGGAGGATCAATCTAGTTACAGTTTCCAACTTTGGTTTCTCCTTTCCATTTAGCTGTTATAAGTTCCACAAGTGTCCTCACTTAAAACATCTCATTGATATCAACTGGATTGTGTTCACAAAGTGTTTTTTAATTGGAAAATAAATTACTCCTCCCCAGCTCTGCTTGGCTCATTTTCTGTGTTACACATTCATTATCTGCCCATAATCACCGATCCTAACAATAATTTCTCAGATGGTTCACAGAAATCCTTACCTGTTAATAAATCTCAGAACTTCTTAGCTGAACATTTCCACATGTCCTGCAATCTGCTACCACTTCAACTTTCATACTGGAACCTTTGCTTATTGAGCAGATGCAAAATATTCAACTAGCATACATGCATATACATCCATCTTCACCCAGGATCTGTGAGACACTAAGAGGTATTTAGAAAAAAAATAGTATAAACCTGTAATTGCTTAAAAGATAAGTGTTAAAATGGAGTCATGCAAATTTATTTTATGTATTATAACAATTAATAGATTTTTTTTTTAATTCTTATTTAAGATTAAGAATCTCAACTTTTATAAAAGAATATTAGCAGTGTTATCTAGGCTATATAATGCACCTTGCTTCTACCTAGGCTTAATAGATATATTTTTTTTAATTCTTATTTAAGATTAAGAATCTCAACTTTTATAAAAGAAAATTAGTAGTGTTATCTAGGCTATATAATGCACCTTGCTTCTACCTAGGCTAGATAATGCACCTTGCTTCTTTATGTGCAACAAGAGAATAGTACACCCTTAAGGTTTGAACAGCTTGAGCCAACACTAATTTCTATATGTCAACAGCTGCCCCAGATGCAAATAGACTTCTCTTTCATGAAGTTCTAGCACATAGCCTTGAAGCAAAGTTGTCTTCCTTGTTCTTAATAGCCCCAATTTACTCTTCCAAGTAAATCTTCATTCACCCTTGGATATTGAAAGATACAGTGTCCCCTCTTCCCAAGCTAAAGGGAGTCTCACTGAAGAGAATGTTCCTTTTTTCGTACTGCAGCAGCAATTGTTTCTCAGCGAATATGTTAAAGAACTCAAGGACTTAGTGCAAATCTCTGATTTAAAATTACAAGAGCTAAATCAAGAATGCAATCCCTTGCCTTGGACAAACCAGGGAGGGTAAGGGGAGCAAGTCGGTGAGAAAGATGGAGTATCCGAGGTCGTGATCGGAGGGGATCCCTCTGTTAGATTTTTTGCCTTTGATTGCTCAGCTAGTATTCTCCAACAGTAATGGCAGTCCAGCTAGACTGTTCTTGGTTCCTGTGTGCAGCAGCAGAGAGAGGACAGTTTGTAGGAGGGTGCACCACTAGTGGAATAAAGGAGGTGCACAGCGGTTATGTAGGAGAGATGGAGAGGGCACATGCATGCCTACATATTTCCAGAATTAAAACTGCTGTTCAGATTTAGCTTTCAGTTAACTAGAGTTTGATTTTTGCATGCATCATCTAATATTAGAGAAGAGTGCAGATTCCTAAGTAGTTAGGGCACCTGCAAGAGGATCTGAGTGAGGGCACATATTCCAAGGGGATGTGTGTGCATACATGTCACAGTTATCCAGTTATCCTCCAGTTAGGGCTCACTATCTCGGGCAATGCTATTCATGCAGAAAGGTGCACTGGCTGAATTGATTGGGGTTAGGATTGACTCTGTCAGTTAGGGTCACTTCAAGCACGAGTCTAGATATATTGTATCGGAGTGGGCTAATCCGGGAGCAATCTTCCCTCCCGAGTTACTATTACGATAGGTCTTTTGGCGGTGCGGTTTTATATTTTCCGCCAATCCAGAACTTTGATCGATTTTCTGAGCATCTGGGTTGGTTTAAAATGGGGCAAAACCCCTGGAGTAAGTTTCTGAAATGCATAAAACTGTGATCCATGCGAAACTCAGACTACCCCTGAAAATCTGGCCGAATTTAAGCCCATTTTTTACCTGAAAAACGGGTCTGTTTACTCCCAAATTAACCTACTCCTATTATATCTTCCCTCGTCTCTTATTCTATAAAAGGGATGAAGGGCACCACTGTGTTGCTTAGCGAGTTTATGTTTTTGAGCTATAGCATTAGAGTTTATCATTTTCCCAAATTTAATGTAAACAGTGATCATTTTCCCAAATTTAATGAAAACAGTGATGCAGATTTGAGAGCTACGTTTGTTTTGTTAGTGTTTCCAGTGGCATGTGTTTGCAGATTCTAGTATTCCGAGATTGCAGTTTTGAAGGTTTCAGTTTTAAGCTATCTAAGGTTTAGTTAATTTTTGAAGTGCAGAATCTGCTTGCCATGGTTTGAGAAATTTTAACACCCTCCAGCCATTAACATTTCTCAAACGCAGGATGACTTGCAGCAATTTCAGCCTCGAAGAGAAATGTTTGTTTGTAGATGATATGATTAAATATATAGTAAGGTGGAAAAATGCTTTTCGACATATAATCCAGTATTGGTGGAGCACAGTGACGACCTTCCATCATGACTTTTTGTGTCTATATCCATTCAGCAGCAAAATCAGCTACGGTAAAGCAACAATGGAATTACTTATATTCAATGATCATCCCAGCAGACAAACATCGGGCTCTCCTTTAAATGAACATACTTTCCTTTTCCATAAAATAATGCTTTGTAAAACAGGAGATAGAATCAAGTTTAAGCATGAAGTATACAAGTTCAGAGTAGAAATGATTGAGAAGTTCAATAACTTTTTGGGATCCTGGTTAGAAAGAAGTAAATGTCTCCAGAAAGCAATGTAAGTTCTGTGTTTGTATTTATGAAAAAAGAAACACTAGGAAGACCACTTTCATTTATGAAATTATAGCCCATATTTAATTTCAGCGCATTTCAGCTCACGGAAGTATTTACAAAAATCATTGAAACTTGTTGCCTGAAAAAACCTCCAGGGAGGATCAAGGAAAACAGGCACCAAAAACAGGAGGGAAGAAACGTCTCCATTTTTCAGGAGTTGCGTATGTGGGCGCCTTGAACTTGTAATCACACTGTATTAATTCTACTTGTCAGGAGTCGAGGGCAATAACGGTTGCCCTGCACAAAGGGCATGAAGAGTTGGTGGGACAAAGAAGAAGCCAGCGATCAATGCACGAAGTATGAAAATAATGTCTGCAGTTGGGAAGAATGCGGACTCCATCCTCTTCCCCAATACAACTCAAACAGATAGCACATGAAGATGAATCATTCCTGTTTATATCATTTGATCTTCTCAAACACCCGTACTTGCCTTTGGGCAGAGCTTTGATCATCTTGGAACGGCGAGACCAAGTACTCATGTTGTATGGATTAATTCTAGAACTGTTGCCATTAATATTGATGTGAAGATTAATATTAAGCCGGCGCATCAGCATGGAGAATCCCACAAGCAATGCAAGCAGTCCGTTGAGAAGCTGCAATGCAGGGAGGACATGCTCATTCAAACCCTCCGTCACATGTATGGCGGCGTCTAAGACACGAGTCCCCGCTGCCAAATCCAAGAAACCCATGGCAATCCACATGATAAATCCTGCAACCGTGCAAAGCGCATAGATTGCAATCGACGCCAACGCGGGGTTTAATTTGGAAAACGCGCGGATGCCATTTAGCATACGCACTGTTAAACGATCGATCTTGCTTTTCGCAGCATCCAAATAATGAAAGAGGGCCTGCACCTTTCGCACTGAGAGCGGAGGCTCTGCCAATGCCATGTATTCCCGACTACTTGGAGCAATTGAATTGATGAGAAACTAAAACCCCTCGACAGATATCCTTACTTAATCTCAGAATGCTGTCTCTGTGATCAGATCTTCGGGCAAAGAAGATGAGTGGTTGGGCAAAGGAGATTCGATGGAATGTAAATCAGAATCCCCTAGTTGTTCTTATAAGACGCATTAAAGCGAGGGATGTGAATGTGATCCTGACTCATAACTGAATAAGCAATAAATAAAGGAATTTTGTGGGTGGGTTCTGGTAAGAGTCTGAATCTGGTTTCTAGAAGGCAGGGTGTCTCTAGAACATACATGGGGGAGTTGTCGTGTTGGACAGTCTAACATCCATGAATGAGCATGCGATAGCTATTCCAAAAGCAGTGTTCCATGCAAGGTGTAGTGGCCCGCTGAGATAATTCCATGAGATCAATCGACCGGAAAGAAAAGCAGTTTGACAAATCAGTTCTATAAAGTTTATGTGATGGATAAGCTTGTGGCGCCTAGCAATTGAGAGCAACTTTTTTGGTCTTTTGCTTCCTGTGTTTTTATGGATACAAACAAAGCAAGAATTAAACAATTATTTTCTGTCCCATCCGAAAACCAGCAAGTCCAATACACGTTGGAAACATTCACACACCCTACAAGTTACGACGAACTCCGACGAAAACGACTAACCCCGTCGAAAAATGCCTCTCACTTTTCCATATCTTGCTTTGCTTTCTCCAAAATTGAAATACAAATCTTCCTTTGCAAAATAACCTTCTTCAAGGGTTCTGTACAAATGAACTTCTCACTCTCCTCATTTTTCCGTATCTTGCTTTGTTTTCTTCAAAATTGAAATACAAATCTTCTTTTGAGGTTATGTACAAATGAATTTTTCACTCTCAATTTTCAGTATTTTGCTTTGCTTTCTCCAAAATTGAAATACAAATCCTCTTTTGCAAAATAACCCTATTAAGTGTTGTGTACAAATGTACTTCTTACTCTCCTCATTTTTCGGTATCTTGCTTTGCTTTCACTAAAATTGAAATACAAATCATCCTTTGCAAAATATCCCTTGAAATACAAATCGTCCTTTGCAAAATAACCCTATTCAAAAGTTGAAATACAAATCGTCCTTTGCAAAATAACCCTATTCAAAAGTTGTGTACAAATGAACTTCTCATTCTCTTCAATTTTCCGTGTCTTGTTTTTCTTTCTCCAAAATTGAAATACAAATCGTCCTTTGCAAAATAACCCTATTCAAAAGTTGTGTACAAATAAACTTCTCATTCTCTTCAATTTTCCGTATCTTGCTTTCCTTTTTCCAAAATTGAAATACAAATCCTCCTTTGCAAAATAACCCTATTCAAAAGTTGTGTACAAATGAACTTCTCACTCTCCTCCTTAAAATTTTTGAAAACTTAAAAGTTCCAAACTATTTAGTAAAACATTCCAATTCATATATCCACATTTCTTTTCCTTCTATAACCAATACTCTTAAAATTATAAAAATTACCATATATAAAGATATTATCTATTTAACAATACATTCCAATTCCAATTTATATATTGGAATGTCTTTTTCCTTCTAGAAGTGATAATAGTAGAAATTATAATTTTTTTTTAAATTATAAAAAAATTAATATATACAAATATAAATTATATAACAAAACATTTTAATTTATATATTCATTTTTTTAAAAGTGGTAATTTTGAAATTTTTAAAAATTAAACTTATCTAAATTACATAATGTTTTTAAATTTATATATTATCAATATATTTAACACGCATAAAATTTCATTTGCCCCACTAAAATTAGAGGGCTATGTATTAACTTGGTGGGAAAGGCACATGGATACACTTAGGTTGAAGGGTAATCCACAAGTAACTAAGTTAGAGGCATTTAAAATCATCATCAAGTCTCAGTTTCACCCTATTGGGTATGTAGAGGATTAGTGGATCCATTGGCATCACTTCAAGCAGAGGCAAGGGTAAAGTGTGCAAGAATACACCATTGAGTTCAGGGAAATGGCGATCATGTTGGGTATCTATCTATGGGAACCTAGACATACTCCTCAAATATCTGAGGGTTTTACATGAATATTTGTGAAAACAAGTGATGCTCTTCAAACCAAGGGTCGTTGATGAGGCATGTGTGCAAGCATATTATTTGGAGAACATAGACCATAAGAAAAGACAACCAAGTGGTTCTAAATAGAAGGACCAAGATGCTTTCAAGAAGGGAAAGAAGAAGTGGAAAGGAAAAGACAAGTAGACGATAGCTATTGCAAATCAATGCAAGGATTCAAACAACCACTGCAACCATTATAATCTCGATGGTCACATCGAAGATAAATGTTTGAAGCTATATCCATACTTGAATCCAAAGAATCGTAAGAAGAATGCGAAGAAGAAGAACCTACTAGCCATGGATTCAAGCAACCTGGTAGAGAGCAGCTCAGATGTGGATGAGAAGATTGTTTGCACTTCAATGCAGAAGGAAGTGAATCTAAGTAGCCTTCATCATAAGGAAGAGAAGGAAATGCCTAAACTCTTCTACATTAATATCCAGGTCAAAAAGTGATCCAAGGTGGATGCTCTATTCGATTATGATTCATAGGCTAATCTCATAGCAGTTGATTTGGTCAACAAGCTTGGGTTGGAAGTTCATGATCATCCTAGCCCATATCCATTGGGATGGATAAACAAGGATGCTAAGCCCAAGGTCACAAAATAGTGTAAGATCAAATTTTCTATAAGTGTAGATTTTATTGTTGAAGTGGAGTTAGATGTAGTACATCTTGATGTATGTGGTGTAGTGTAGTGTTTGGAAGCCGCTACATGTATATGCGGGACATAATCTTCATGCAAAGATAAAACCAATACAATCTAATTAAGGATGGGAAATATTACATCATCAACACACACAAAGGTAAGTCAAATATCTCTCTGGTAAGTGCCAACTAAGCCAAAAAGTTGATTGGTTTTAGTAAGAAATATGTGCTTTTCTTAAGACATAATCAATCGGGTGATTAATCAGTAAAAGTAAGGCATCCCTAGAGGAATGTACTAAAGAGTAGAAACGTCAGTTGGAAGAGTTGTTGCAGGCATACACATGTGTGTTCTAGGAGCTTGAAGGGTTACTGCCCAAGAGGGAAGTGGAACACAATATACAATTGTTGATTGACTCTCCATTACCAAACATTGGGTTGTATAGATAGTTTGTTCTTGAAGTAGACAAAGTGAAGAAATACTTATAGCAGTTATTGGAGCAAGGAGTAATTCGACCAAACACCTAACCTTGTGGGTGACCTATCATCATAGTACCCAAGAAGGATGGGAATTGACGAATGTGTATCAAATATAGAGCTTTGAATAAGATCACACTCAAGAATTGATACTCTTCGCTCAGGATCGGTGATTTGTCACATCAATTGCAGGATGCCAAGTAATTCACCAAGTTGGATCTAAATTTGAAATACCACCAGGTATGCGTTCAAGAAAAAAACACTTGGAAGATTGCCTTCAAGAAAAGGCAAGGTGTGTATGAATGGTCGGTCATGCCTTTTGGTTTATGTAATTCACCCACTACATTTTTGAATGATATATTGTGTCTTTAATTAGATTAATTTGTAATAGTGTGTTTAGATGACATATTGGTTTATAGATTTATACCAGAAGAGCACATCTTACATCTTATGTAGGTGTTACAGACTCTAAAAAAAATTCAACTGCTCACTAACCTTAAAAAAATGTGAATTTTCTCAATAGTCATTGGTGTGTTTAGGTATGTGATTGGTGGAGAGGAACTCAAGAAGATCTCTTGAAGATGGAGGCTATTATCAATTGGATAGATCCTACTAATGTCACGGAAGTTAGGAGCTTTGTTGAGGCAACAAAGTACCTACGAAATTTCATAGCATCATTTTTAGTGGAAGTTGTGTCACTCCATGCCATACAACCAATGGTAAGAGTTTCTAGTGAGGAAAGAATCAACAAAAAACTTTTGATGAGTTGATACAAAAGATTAATCAAGTACTAGTTCTTGCATTACTCAACTTGCATAAGCCATTCAAATTGAAGACATATGCAAGTGGCTATGTTATGGGAGTGGTCTTGATATGGGAGGTAAACAAGTATGCTATCATTCTAAAATGTTTTATGGGGGAATCTTGACTACCTTATGTATGATAATGAATTATATGCCTTGGTTCAAGATGTTGGGAAGTGGAAGAACTATCTGATGGACAAGGAAACCATTATCCACAATTATCATAGGCCATTATAGTATTTGCAGGTTTATAGTAAGATTCAACAAACTAGAGATTACAAGTGGATAGGGTTTTTGCAATAGTTTCATCTAGTCTTTAGATATACGAAGGACAACACTAATAAGTTGGCAGACATGTTTTCAAGGTCACCCACATTTATTATTACAACTTTGTGAACTCTTATGCACACAAGCCCTTTTACCCATGATGTATACAAAGAAGTAAACATTGAATATGAGGATTTTAAAGAGGTGTTTTAGTAGCTACAATGTCAAATTCATGTAGAATAAGGTGATAGTAAAGATGACTATCATCTCCAAAATGGGTTTCTCTACAAGCTAGACAAGTTGTGTCCCTAAAGGTGAAATATTATAGTTTATCAGAGAGGCTCACTATGACATACCCACTACCCTGGTATCTGAAAATTTTTCCTTCTTGGGAAAATTATGAATTTCTAATGCCATTGTTAATTAAACAAGAAACATGCAATGTAACCAAAACTCATGCATCCAAGAAAGAAAACATGAACAATATATAAAATGCATAATTTCCATGCAATATACACATTACGAAGTAAATACACAACATAAATAAATATAAACACAAAGAAACACATAACACGCACATAACTTAGAACTTTTCTTTTAGAGAAAACTTCATTGACTGGTTGCAGACATCGGACGTTCCACCCAACCTTAGGTTGTGTTGCACATAAATTCTCTACAACAAGCCACACCCAAGCTGAGGCTATGAATCCACAAGGACGAGTACCTAGGATGACTTTAAGTTTCACACACCAATCAACTATCAAACTCTCACAATTTCCTCAACCACATAATAAATCCTAGTTTGCTAGCTCTCTTCCACCTCTAGCTTGCAAAACCTAAAGAAATGAACTTCATTTTCTGCAATGCATTCCCTCAGGTTGTTCCATTTATTTCCAGGGCTTTAATGCTATTACTCATGATATCTTAATGTTGGAAACTCCAAGGATTTTCAGTTGTGGACAGTTCTTTCACAACTACCATCATTCTCATGCACGAACATCTATTTCTTTTTGGAAATACCAATAGTCACATACAACCAACTAGTAATGGCTCTCTACCTCCATAAATTCATTACCATGTCAAAACCAAGAAAAAGAGAGAGCGTGAATGAATGAGGAATGAAGTGAGTAACCCCCCAACAACTAAAAACATGGTTTACATAATTACACGCAATAATGCACCATGTGGCCTTCCCAAGAAGCTCATGTAACCACTTTTCTCAACTAATTTCCAAGATGGGTAAATAAAATATAATAAAATGGATTATTCTTTTTAGCTCCCTCTCTCTTGGAATCATATCCCTCTATAACTCTGTCATTGTATGTCTTGCATCCAACGATGCAATTTTATTATTAATATTCAAAGTATTACATTGCTAGGCTCTCCAACCTTTCAACTATACAAACACTTTGACCTCTCCTTAAATAAATGAAAATACATTATTGATACGTGGACTCAAAACTGGGGTATCACATTTTTCTCCCCCTTATTTTAGCAACGTCCTCAGTGCAAATCACCATGCATGCATACACATATCTACATAACTTTTATTATCAAAATTCAAAACTAATTGTGGGTATGTATCCCATGTTGTATCTTCCAACACCCATGTTGCCTCTTCATGGTTGTAGCATGTCCACTATACCTTTACCTGCCCTATGGATTTGTTCTGGAGCACCATGACCTTCATGTCCAATATACACATTGGTTATACCTGGAAGTCTCCTTGTGGCTCCACCTGAATTAAAGTTTAATCAATGGCATGGTTAAGATCACACACATACTTTTTGAACAAAGATATATGGAATACATTATGCACATTTATGGAAGCAACCAATGCAATCATGTATGCAATTGGCCCTATTATGTCCAATATTTCAAATGGACCACAAAATTTGGTTGCTAGCTTGGTACAACTTCCCAACTTCAATGAAATCTTCTTGGGATCCACTTTCAAAAATACATGCCCTCCCACTTTAAATTCTCTAGTTGTCTTGATCTTATCCACATAATTTTTTTTTCTATATTGTTCCACCTTCAAATTATGCTTAATTTTAACCATATGCTCTCCCATCTCCTTGAACAATTCTAACTCAACTACTACTCTATCTGTTGGGTTTTCCCAACTTAGTCAAGTATTTCATTTTCTACCATACAAAACTTCAAATGGGCTCACATTTAATGAAGCTTGATACCCATTGTTGTAGGCAAACTCAATCAAATGCAAATAATATTTCCACTTAGATGGCTTATCCATTACATACACTCTTAACATGTATTCAATCACCTGGTTGACTCTCTCTGTTTTCCCATCTGACTGTGGGTGGCATGTTATACTAAAATTTGGATTTGTACCAAATCCCTTCTAAAAGTTTGAAATAAATTTGAATCTCTGTATGAAACAATTTCCTCGAGTATCCCATGCAACTTAACAAATTTCTTCATGTAATTTTTTGCAATATCAGTTGCTAATGAGTCATCTTCACTATAATAAAATGAGCGTCCATTGTCAATTTATCCACCACTACCATTATTGAATCATGTTGTCTTGATGTTCTGGGAAATTTAGTGATAAAATCAATGGTTACCACTTATGATTTCCACTCTGGGATTGACAATCGTTGTAGCAAATCTACTAGGTGTCTATGCTCAAACTTCTCTCTTTGACATTCCATGCTCTTGAAAATGTAATCAACAACATCCTTCTTCATTTCTTACCAAAAGTTTTGGCTTCTTATTGCTGCAATATTTTTTGGTAACTAGGATGTCCGACGTATAGAACATTATGAATTTATTTTAACACCAAATTCCTTAGTTCTATGGATCTAGGAACATAAATTCTATTTTTATGCATAAGTACTCCATCTTCTTTCATATTATATTCTTTAAATTTCTGCTATACATTTTCTTGTTGTAATATTTCTTTTACCTGTGGGTAATGCTGTTATGTAGCAACAACATCTAAAATTCTGCTCTTTAAGTTTGAACTATGCATACTAACGGTTGTAGCATGCATGATATGTACCATTCTGCTAAGTGCATCAACAAATTTATTTTCTTTTATTTTGATATGCTTGATGTCAAAGTCATACTCACTTAAAAATTCCAACCATCTATTTTTTTTGGCATTTAAAGATGGCTATTCAAACATATATTTCAAACCACGGTGCTCTATCTTCAATTCAAATTTATTTCCTATTAAGTAATGCCTTCACATCTTCAATGCATGGACTATGGTAGCAAGTTAAATCCTTTCATGTTATTTAATCTTTCTAGACTCATAACCAATGTTGTGTCCATTATAAGTGAGGACTCCACCAAGTCCTTATTTGCATGCATATGTACATACCACAAATTTTTTATTTAGATCAACAATCTTCAAAATAGGTGCACTATTATGTGACTCTTTCAATAAATACAAACTTTTTTCACACACTATTGTCAATTCAAACTTAGTTTCCTTCTTTTGTAAAGAAGTGATGGGATGAACAATCTTAGAAAAAACAACTATAAACCTCTTATAGTATTTGGCTAATCCTATTAAAGATATGACTATGAAACATTCTTTGTTACTAGCTATCTCCTAATGGCTTCAATATTCTCTAGATCCAGTGCTATGCCTTCTTTTGAAATGATGTACCCGAAATAGTTGATCTTCTCTTGGTAAAATGAACAGTTTCTCAACTGGCATACAATTGATGCTCTCTTAACACTTGTAGTACTAATCTAAAGTGATGTTCATATTTTCCCTCTAACTTAGACTAAATAAGTATGTTATCCAAAAACATAATGAAAAATTTATTCAGATCATTTCTAAATATGCCATTCATTAAGCACATAAAGACAACTGGTGCATTGTTCAGTCCAAATGACGCCATGATCTAGATTGGATCATTATATTGTTTTTCATCCATTTTGATGCTTTTAGAGTGGAAAAAAATGAAGTAATCAACTTGTATAGCTATTTTAGTGGTAGGTCTTACTTTGGAAAATTTTGGTCCAGAACCTTCAAGAGCCATTTTGAGGCATTAAACATAGTTTTTTGGGGTTCCGATGTCTAGAACTTATGCCCACACCCTTGACAATATTCTACACTTTGAGACCTTTCCAACAATGCAAACCATGCATAAATCAGAGCTCATATGCAAAAGTTATCCCTCCAGCAGGTTCACCTATCATGTTGACCACCATGGTACGAGAGGATTCCACGCCAGCCCTCATTACTCATGCATATGGGGCTAGCCACGTGAATGCTTTTAACAAGATTATAAAAGGTCCAAAACCTTATGTATTGGGAAATATACCTTTAGATGTGAGTATTAGCATTTATGCCAACATAAATTACTATTATTGTTTACCCTTATTAAGGGTTGTTTTTTTGGAAATGGATCTTCCTTTTTAGCTCGCAAGAGAGTTGAAGATGTGTCTACTTGATTTTTTATTTTTATTTTCTAGTTGATAAGTAAAAATTACGGAATATGATGTTTATAAGATGTCCTTGTATATATGTAGCCTTGAATCTTACTTCATGTTTATTAGGTACCCACATTCTCACAAAATGTACACCATGATTTGGAGTTTCCCACCTACACATATACTCATTTTCGACTATGATGGTATATATTCTTACAAGAGAGAGAGAGAGAGAGAGAGATTTGTTATATGTTTACACTATGTACAAAGATCTATTATCTATTTACATATACAAAGATATAGTCAAGTATGCTAATCGACATACCCACCTTTCGATTGGTATGGTTTGAACATTGGAAGTTAGAATCATGGAGAGAAGGGCTCAATTTCATATTATCTCAAAGACAATTCCTCTAGTGTTTGAAACAACATTTGTTCTTTTTCCTGGTCAAGTATCACACTTGTAATACCCCACACTTTCAATTAAAATAATAAATAATAAATAAATGGTCTTAAAATAATAAGCATATAATGATAAATTAAAGTAAAAAGAATAATAATAACAATAAATAAGAAATTATAATAAAAGAAAAAATAAAAAAAAGAAGATAAATTAGTAAAAAGGGATCAAAGAAAAACTAAATTAAGAAAATGTTAAAACTGCACAATTAATTACTTAATGACAAGTGCAACTCATGCATGGAACTTCTTGCATGCATGAATATGCAAGAATAATTCTATTTAATAAAGGTGGAGAAGAAGATGCAATTGATGGAAAGTCTTGGAAGATGGCATAAGTAGTTGATTGAGGGCTCAAGGGATCTCAATCATG
The DNA here is from genome assembly GCA_010110895.2 of Picea sitchensis. Taxonomy (NCBI): domain Eukaryota; kingdom Viridiplantae; phylum Streptophyta; class Pinopsida; order Pinales; family Pinaceae; genus Picea; species Picea sitchensis. Next base: position 64,782 of record SNQJ01S0004583.1, on the reverse strand, counting down.
ATGACTGAGGGGTTGTTTGGGAGGTGAGTCGTGCCCCACACTTTGTTGTGGCATGCTAGATCAAATCTTGGAGAGAAACATATAGAATTCATAGTGTTGTAAGTAAGTTGATTTCTTCAATTCTCAAGTAAGATTTTTACCACTCGCTCATCCTTGTGAATTATGTAATTGAGATTAATGTTATCTTTATTTTTCAGTTGATGGTTGCAAATTATAGTGTTTATTTATGTGTTTAGATTTAATCAAAATTTAAGTCATTACATACAGCTCGGTTGTAACTCTGAGTAACCTCATGGACATGCTTAATATATGCTCTCTTTATCTTTCATGATTCAAAATTTTTGGTAATTTTTAATTTTCTTATTATTGGTGAGAAAAAATAAATCAAGAAAACCAATCAGTATAGTTCTTAGATTTAATAACCTACTTTGTTGTAGTTCAGTTAAAGCTTTGATATAAGGATGACCCATTTAAATACGACAAAGCTCAAGCTCAATGGGAACATCTCTTTTTCTCATTATTACCGGATTCGACCATCTAAAACCCTTGTAATGAGAGGGTAAGCTTGTACTGTTGTTGGACTAATCGAAAACAATGAGTTCCAATCCATTATTTTCAAAACTTATAACCTCCAAAGTCTTATTAGTCAAACCTTTAGCTCAATAACTATGTATGATATCAGTAGTTTCGACATGAAGATCTTTAAGAAACCTTTTCAACCTATATTGCATTTTGTAGTCACCATTTGAGTCATTTCTAGAAAATTAACACTCTAACTCCCGAGGGTATTTTCGAAAGGCCTTACCAATAAAGGTTGAAAAATCGATAGAATCGTAAAAGGGCGTTGCAACAATATTTATATTTAAAGTAAGAAGATGATTTTTTGTGGGATAAATATATTGATAAAAAACCTTGATAGGACACCAAGCTCTCTAATGCTTCTCAATGCCAAAATGTTTCCCAAAGAACGATCTCCCTTTTTCAAGAAAAAAATCTCAAAGTTGCTTGACAAAGCACCTCATCCATAACCTCATCTTGCTGAGCTCTTCAAATAACTGGAGTTTCAAAATCATATAACTGGAGTTTCAAAATCATAGAAAACAAAATCAAAGGCCCCCAAACTAATCTTACATCTCTATTCCATAGGATCAAACTTGAAGTTTGGTCATTTTTGGTTGCCATATCGAAAAGTTTGTTCATAGTTGTGTGTTGGAAAGCATAAATGCCAAATGCCAAGTAAAACTTCATAATTAGAACTATTGTGTATCTTTCCTTTGTCTTTACCTTCTTCCAAGTATGCCCTTTAAGAACTTCGAATTGTAATGGTCCCGAAGCTCTTATTTCACGTTTTTCCATCGGATTCTGCAACCATGTTTCTCACATTTGAATATATTGCAAAAAGTTGTCGAATTCTCAGAAGAGTAATGTAAATACTAAAATGACTCTATGAAAGAAGCTAAATGTAAATTAGGTGTTAAATAGAAATAACTTTTAACAGAACTTAAGTTTATAATCATTATTAGTCTATGCCAAAGGCCGGGATTATAGAAATGAGTTAGTCATTGATTGAGTATTAGTTTGACCTTTGAGTTTAATTTTTCCCTCATTTGCAATGTACAACAAAGGGAAATGCAAATAATATTTTTTATTTCTACTAAAATAAATAGAAAACTTTATTTATCTCTAATATCATTGGATTTGAAATTTGAAGTGTTATTGTTGGGGGCAACGACATTCATTAAATCAATTTCCCATCTATTTACAATTCGTGTCAATTCATGTCAGCGTTCATTAAATCCGTTTCTCATCCATTTACAATTTGTGTCAAGTCATGTCAGCCAATTAAGCTTTGCAAACCCCTTGGGAACACATCAGTGATTTGGTTCTTTGTATGCTTTTAAATCTGAACGGTGACGCCTTCATCACATCTTCCCACAACTTCCTCATAACCACCACTAGTGTCCACTAAAACTATTTCACTATTTCGCTATTTGCTAAATCGGGTAGCATAGATGAGGAATGGATACATTTGAGAATTATAGTCTACAAAATCTGGTTGCATAGTGGAGCACTAGATATATTCAAAAATTATAGTGCCAATTATAGTCCGAGCTTGGTGTCAGGTACTTCATCAACCCCATTTATTTGTTTTATTTCAATGATGATTGTATTTTTATATGCAAGCCTCCATATTCAATGATTGCATTTTCATCTGCAAGCCTCTGTATTCACAACATCATCCTACACATTCATGGTTTAAGTTCTTCAATTTATTTTTTGCAAAAATTGAATCAAACTTGCATATTTGATTCACTTAGCTTCTACTTGTGCCACAACTCTCCTAGATGATTCTCCTTGTGCCATAGCTACCACCAATGGAACTTACTGTGTTGCTTCTCTATCCGTGTTGCTTCTCCATCCATAGAATTGCATCTTGCACGACCATTCTCACTCACATGGTTAGCTATGAGCTAATCCTATCAAATAAGAACTAAAAAGGAACTTCCCATACATATAATGGACAGTGTTCTTGCAGACACAAATTCATTTCATGTCCATTATAGGTCACTTCACCAAATAACTCAAAAAAGTTTACATAACGAACAATTTGTTAGAGCCCAGGATAATATTAATATTAGTAAGCAGAGTGTGTTGATTGTAGATACTAGAAGTCCTGTATGCTATATCATAAAACCACTATATTATAGTACCAACATAGAGATTACAACTAATAACTAACTCGTACAATACAATGTTTCCTTTTCCCTCTTTGATAAGTCAAGTGTAGGAGCGTGAGCTTGTGCCAAATATTGCACATCCCAAAATTCAACCCAATTCGTGTCAAGTTTTCTTAAATTTATAAAAAAAAGAGATATATGTATATAAACAAATCATATTGTGACTGCTATAGAATTCAGGGTTCAAATTTATAGTTGCGGCATGTATTAGTTCTTTTGATTTTAATCTTCTTCACATTCAAATATTATAGAGAGAAACGAAAATAAATAAATAAAATACATCGGTTGAATTTGGCAATGCTATCTACCATCCTTTGAAATTTCAAACTTTTATTAATCATAAAATGCAAACTAGTTATTATCGAGATAATTATTTTTAGGATAAATTATAGAGAGAAACGAAAATAAATAAATAAAATACATCGGTTGAATTTGGCAATGCTATCTACCATCCTTTGAAATTTCAAACTTTTATTAATCATAAAATGCAAACTAGTTATTATCGAGATAATTATTTTTAGGATAAAAATGGTTAAAACTGAGTACAACACGATATGGACATACATAATAATATTTGTTCTTTCTTACACATATTGGTTGTCTATACTAATATTTGTTCTTTCTTCCACGTATCGAATTAGGCAGCATATCTTGTGCTACAAGTTGAATTTAATGTGGCAATGCTAGTGCAACATGCTGAATTTAGGTTGGCAATGTTATGTATTATATATTTTTATGTAATCATTTTTCATATTTTATTTTTAAGTTTTTATAAAAATTTAAAAGATTTTTTTCATATTTATAAATAATAGTTTTTCATATTTATGAGTGATAGTTCTATTAACCTTTAGGTAATAAAATTATAAATCTTATTTAATAATAATAAAAACAAGTGAAACTAACTTCTTCAATAATACATTATTTTTTTATTAAATAAAATATTATAATAAAATAGAAATTGCAATGCTTTGATATACTTTATAAATATGATATTTTAAGATCTAATATTTTACAATGTCAAATTGGATAATGCTTTTATCTCAGCGATAAGGCATGAATTGAAGGCATTATAGTGTTGTCTCATATAAATGTATGTATGAACAAGTGTCACAGGGTAGCTTAGTCTCTGTTGGAAAGTTTGAAATTGGAGAAACAAAGTTACATAATGAGAGTAATGTTGTTAATGACTTTGAGAACAATCTGACTTCTTCTTCATGCAACAAGGCATGACATACTTTTTGCAAAATCAAACTACAAACATTTGACAAAATGAAACAAGTGACATACTTTTTGCAAAATCAAACTACAAAACATTTGACATAATGAAACCAGTGAAAAAAAGTCTTAGACAATGCCCTTGTCCATGAGCTCAAAAGATGACCACTTTTCCTATATATATATATATAATTAACTTTTTTTAATGTATAAATAAAAAGAAAACAAATTTATGAGAAAATACCATCAAATATATCCAATGAGATACTTTTTGCAAAATCAAACTACAAACATTTGAAAAAATGAAACCAGTGAAAACAAGTCTTAGAAAATGCCCTTGTCCATGAGCTCAAAAGATGGCCACTTTTCTTATGTAAAAATTCTATTTATATAATTAATTTTTTTTAATGTATAAATAAAAAGAAAACAAATTTATGAGAAAATACCATCAAATATATCCACATTGGTAAAATACCATCAAATATATCCACATTGGTAAAATACCCATGTAACTTTGTAACATGGTGGGAAATGAGCACTCAAAAGATTAAATTTTTTGAATGTATTGTTGCGGTGATGTAACATTCCTAGCTTCCCAATTCACGGTATTGACCTGTTAGATTTCATATGCACCACTTGAACGCATCCAGACACTTGTCACAAATGAAAGAACGTGGAGGATATTATGCAGCATATGATGCAGTGTTATTGTGTCAATGAATGTGCTTAACTGCTTCCTCTTATTCTTGTGTTGAATATTATTATTATTTTTAATTGAGAAGATTAAATTATTTTTTTTTCTTAATAATTTTTTGAATAGTTTTATGATCTTTCTCAATAATTTTTTAATGGATATAAATTTAGAAAATTAAATATAGAAACAACACAATTAATAATTGATTGTGTAATTAACCCCACTAAATTACTTGAATTTACAATCAATTTAAGTTCACAAATAAAAACGCAGAAAACAAACCTCCTACTACAATCAATTTACTTGATTGAGCGAGCGAATGGATTCTACATCAAAGGATCTCTTTCTTCAAGAAGAATTATAAAAACCAGTTCACAAAGGATTGACTTCGCTAACCAACCCTTATCAACTCAACCGAAGCATATATTAAAACAAAAGTGGAAGGGGCATACCTTGAATACAATCGAGATTCACTCTGGCACTGACTTAGGAATGCACATTCTCCTGTGCTATTTGTTCTCTCTAATGCACGTTGGTTTTGATCGCTACAGGACCAGTCCTGTCCATTAATGACACTTTTCAATTATATAAAAAAGCCTATTGTTTTGTGCACGTGTGAGATGCGATTTCTCGACAAGCATTCCTCGTTACTAAAAGACTTGCTCTCAATGTAATAAAGAAAAGAATTGTATTAGGGGCAGAGCCAAATGCATTCATTCCAAATTCAGTAGTCAAGCCCCTAGTTTTATACCCCGTGGACTCAGTTGATCTTTCTCCAGTACCGGAGACAGTGATTTCTGTTCCAGATGCATATGTGGTTGCCCGAGAGCATGCCTCATCATAACCTTATTAGGGAACCCGAGTGAAGAAGGATAGAAGAATGTCCACCCCGAGGCTACTAAAATCTCAAATTGGATTGGAAACTCGTGCTAGTGGTTCTCACTACGGATCTGCCATCCGGAACATCCTAGCTCAAAGTAAGTTCATATGGCGATGCCTGCAAACAATTATAAAAGTAATAGTGGTTGTTCAACATTGCTTGAGCATTGACACATACCTCTGGCTTGCAACCATTGTCGATTTGCACCTCACACTTGTTTGAATGGCCTCATAATAAAAAATGATGGATATGAAGTTGGATCTGTTGCAACTATCGGGACCTGTTGTCACCAAAACTATTATCAATACAGATTTCATTTGAAAGATGTGAAGTTTGAGAAGACCACAACAATTGTAAGCCTTGCTTGTGTCACATGTTCTTCACTTTGTAGAGTATGCATGTGGTTGTGGTTGCACGAAAAGCGTTCAATGTGTAATGTTATCACCATGCAAAGGATGAAAACCCCAATGTCTGGTCGAGAAACATGTTGCATGAAAACCTCGGCTGGCGAAAGCCTTCACATGAGGGGCGGTCTGGTCGAGAAACACGTATGAAGCCAAATGTATCTAATTCTATTATGCTGGGGAAAACATAACCAATCTATTAAGACCTGGAAATGCCATCGCATTGAAATTACAAGCCTCCACCAAAGAAGACATAGAAAGAAGAAAAATAAAGCATTGTGGATGATGATGCCTAAGAAGGACGCCACGACCAGCTAACTCAATTTCGGGCTCGCCTAGCATGTGGAGCTTCTGAAGGTACGATGCTTGAGGGTTCGAACCCAGGAATTTTGAGCTCTCACAATGGATTAAGCTCTGGCGTTCAGAATCAGGTTTCCTGAGACAGCCGAACATACTGTTATTTTTAGTGATAAATTTTATTTTCATTTACCCGTTTGAATTTATTAATTAGGTCATTTTTCAGCGAGTTACAATGCACGCATGAATTTTCAGAGGTCGCTGCTCAAGCTCCTGGGATTTTGGTTTCAAAGTCTTTTGCTTGTGCGTTCTACATGTCTCTTGTTGCTATATATACATTGGGTTAGGGTATGCGGGCTACAATGCTTATGTTTATTTTATATTCTATATTGTAACCAAGTAGTGATTTGTTCCTAGTTGACATACACTCCTTAATAGAAAATAACAATCCACTGATAGAGCATAAGCTACCACCCACTGACCTGAACGAATATAAGAAAGAGTAAGTGACCGCTACAACAAAAACCCGCTTAAAAGGCCCTTGACTCTGTGTTCTTCTCCCCATGGAGGTCGAGTCTCTAAATCGATGGCGGCCTTATACGGTGATGTTGGCCACAACAGGTATGATGGGTGCTAGCCAACCTCGGGTTGGACCAGCTCTCTAGCTAGCTTTCTTTCTCCAAGAACATATAACATAGAAACTCCACTACCAGAACACCTACTTCCATGAGCTTTGCTAATGTTACCCTTGCACTGATTAGTAAAAGGGTTTAAACACACCCTTACCCATATGCAGGAGTAGGCACAACACAGGACAAATTATAAGCTAGCATACGGTGCTAAAGCCTAATTACTGATATAAGTTGCCCATAAATAAGGAAAAGCGTAATGTAATATATAAAGAATGTCTTGAAGAAATTGCTTGATCGTTCATGGACCAACAATAGGAAGTAGAGTAGCGGCTGTTGATTCTGTAGTAGATCCAAAAGCCTTGCGCTCCTAGGAATAATGATGCGAAGGAATTGCTCACCAAAATGTAGTTGTCTTCCAGTTTGTAACCGAGATTTTAAGTGAATTAAGTTTTATTATAGTCTATGTTTGTAAAGTCCTAACTCTGTGCACGAGACAATATTCTTTTGAAGTTCAGACATGTTTTCTTAGCTTTGTTCACTCTATTTATTTCAAGTGAAATCTTCAAATCTAAGATTTTTGCATTTAGATTTTTTCATTTCCATTGAATAAGGGGTTGCTAATTCTCACTCAAATGTTGGCAGGTTGATGCAACAGTTCTACAGTATTAGAATAAAAAACTTACTCAACAATTAGATTCTCAGAAAAATGAAATCCATGTCCTCAAGGAAAATTTAATCTGCTCAAAAGAAAAAAAAACTGCATACGATGACATATTGATTACAATAAACATAAATCTATTCTGTAACTGATAGCTTTATGCATGCAAATTGCAACCAAAGTTCTACACTGAGTTATGTATCAAACATAAAGCTATTCTGTAACCAATAGCTTTATGCATGCAAATTGCAACCAAAGTTCTACACTGAGCTATGTATCAGAAGGAAATGTCTCCAAAATACATTCATCATGGAATGGAAAACAAACATTCATCATTGGAATGGAAAATAGAAACATGATTCACGAAGTACCTAATAGAAGAAAAGCTTGCATTGCATCCATGTTGACATTGTATCCATTTCTCTGTATACTTAGCTCTCCAATTTCCATTGTTCCATCAATATTTCCATCGCTCCATCAATCTCCAAGTTATGTGCAGACTCAAGATCCAGTCATGAAAGCCGAATTTGTATAGCAAAGGAAACAATGCAAGTGGAAGTTGCATAGCTAGAAGATGAGAAGGCACTGCGGAAATGGGAAGGTGGTGATTCCATGCAGAATGGCATGGTGGCTCAAGATAAGGTTTTGGCAGGTAGACTAACATTTGAGAATGGACCAGAATGACATTTGACAGATCGAGAAGGCGGTGATTCCATGCAGAATGACAATGTAGACTGACATTTGAGAATGGAGTGAAAACTTACGCATACATATTGGAAAAAATGCATCACTTCAATGAAGATATAATACAATACAGTGAAAACTTAGGCTATCTAAACATTGAAAAAAAACCTCGGCAATAAGAGTTGCAAGTTATTAGCCAATACCATTTTTGATAAAGATAATTAAAATATTGTTAAAAAATAAGTATTCTAAGATTAGTACTTACTAGTCTTTGAGTAATGCAATGGATAGGCTTTGAGTAATGCAATGGATACATAGATGAATCTGATTTGAAGAGTCTAATTGTTTTGTTTGAATACTAACTTGAAGGAGTTGTACTCCATTCCTCAAAAGAGCTAGTGTGAAATGTTGAAAGAGAAAATGAATAAGAATGCTCTGTTGTTATGAAAAAAAAATATTATTATGATTATGCATTTATAAATTTCATGAGAATGATTGTAAATAATCATAAGATAAAATGATCTTAAATACATGTGCATGCGAAATTATAAAGTGTGTCAGTGGTAGACACACACATTATGATGATGCATGCGGTTGAAGTGATTGAAGGAACATTGTGAATGCAAGATGATATAATAGATGCACATGTATGAATGTATGGCTCAAATGCATAATAAGGATGCATTCCTGTATTATTTATGAATAATTGGGTAAATAATTGGAATGATAGATTTGATACTAACTCATGGGTTGATATCATTTCAAGTGATGATGGATATGCTACAAGGAAGTTTGCATGCTGCAACAGTTTAATGACAAGGAACTGTGTACGAACTCTGTTAGGAGAAAAAATCCATAGAGCTAAGGACTACTGAAAGTTAAGCAGTGGGCTACATGAGCCTGTGTGTATAAGAATCCCAGATTACATTTTGAGGACATGCATAAGCTAAAGAAATTGTTAATTAATTTGATTTCCATATAGTGAGGGTGTATAATGCACCTTATTTTTATTAAATTCACGAGACAATTTTGATGTTGTAGTATGTTGTTACATCCAGGGAATACAAGTTCTCTAAGTGAGAACATTTCAATTTGAACTTGAGTAGAACTGCTCAGGGAAATAGAGCAGCCAAGTTCAGAAAGAAATCAAGATGCAGATGAAAATAGGGAGAAAGGGGGATACTTTTCTTGCAATTTTTTTTGGGTGTTTTAGTAGAGTTATATATTTATAAGGAATCAAATACAACTGGTGAAGGAAAAATAAATTAATGAGAGTGTTAAATGAATTATCTAGTTAAAGCCATGCTATGCAATGACAAAGAGGTCTTGGAAATAATTAAGCTAAGATAAAAAAATTTGGACTGGGTAAGGGAATTGGAGGAGAAAATCCCTTAATTCATCTCTAGATGTTTTTTTATGATGCTTGACTGAGAAAACCGATATGTGTAAATATCCCAGGGATGAGAATGTTGATCAGTGTGTGACAGAAAAATAGTTGAGATGCTTTTTATGTTTCACTAACAAACATTGAGGACAATGTGATAAAGTGCATATAGATATGCTGGAACATATCTGATAAATATTTGATGACTTAAAAATGCTATGGTACATGCATTGTGATTAGCATGATATATTATATAATTTTTGGTTATGATTGTTGTGGTAGGAATAATTGGAATTATTGAGGATACAGTTGCCAATGGTGGACAACCTCATATAGAGGATAAATAAAAGAAGGTTGTTGTTAAAAATATCGATGAAGGGACCTCATGAGTCTCCATGAAGCATCAAACTAATGAGGTAACATCCAAAGATTGCTACTAGCCAAACATGTATAAAAAATTATCATGCCTTTATAGCATGTGACTTGGAAGGAATTGGGTAAGAATTTCCTTTAGCCATGACTTATATTTTGATGATATACATATGGATGTGAATTGAATTCATGTATGTCATTGATACCCAGGAAAGGTATGATAAAGGAAGGAACCTATGATAAACAAAAGTAGATTGAATCTTTGCAATGAATGAATGAATAATTATTCCATGTTGAATTGGCTAATCATGAGTGAATAAATAATTGTGCATGTAAGTGGTATGTATGTTAAATGCATTAAGGGAATGCATGTTTCTATGAATGGGAATGTATAGTGCTTCCCTCATGGAAGGAAAACTTTCCAGTATTCCAAAGGAATTGTACAAGTAACAATGAAAGTAATTGAAGTAGCCATGAGTATTAGTGCTTTGGATACCAATAAATCATGAATGTGTAATTGCATGTATGTGAAATTCTAATATCATGTAATGTGTGTTGATTTCAGGTCATGATTAACTCAGGGAAAGAGTCATATCATTGTCGTAATAATGAATGATGAGAAAGAAGACATGGGGTGAGAGGTTGGCTAAGATTCAACTCACCATGATGGAATTCATGACGTAAATTTGTGGCATTCTAGAAGCAATGCAAGGATGGATTGTGTAAATGTGGCCATGGATATTGGAACATTTGTTTAACTGCCGGTAATGATTAATCACATCATGAAAATCTTGGTATGCTGAAATAAGGCATGTGTAAAAATGATAAGTTCACTCTATTTAATATTATTTATATATAAGTTATTTAATTTTTAGTTTGCACAAATTTAGGATCACTATGTGAGCCACTGAAAGTATAATGTGCATGAGATACTAAAAATTTGTTTGGCCTAATGAAGGTTGAAAAATTGTAGGAAGAATGGTCTTAGATATGACAACAATGTTTATGTAAGTTCACAAGTAAGGCCAATGATCTATTGCAAAAATCTGAACTTTCATGAGAAGGATCTTGTGTTGTGAATTTGGTTCCTATAAGGAACATATATGAAAATTGATAAGTGAGGTTTGAAATCTATGGGGATCGTATATGAAAGGAAATTGTGAATAAAATTGGTGTGATGATATCTCATAATTGGTATGTATGTCACACAAGTTGAGATGAAAAATATGTCCTAAAGGGACAAATGATGGTTGTTGAGTTGGACAACATGGAAAAGAGACCATTGTTGTGACATGGAAACCCTATAATATGCCATGATCACCTATGATACTAATGTGATATATTAGAGCAAGCCAAAAGGATGCCTCGACTGTAAGGTTGTACAAGTCTATGTACTCTTACTGTGTTAGGAAGCCTTGGTAGAAAATATGGATCTCCCAAGGGATTATGCAATAGAGAAGGGGATGACTAAGCATGGAAGGTGAATGACTGGAATGAAGAGGAGACTTGAAATAAATAACATGATAACTGAGATCATGAGCACAATGGGTATGTCAAGGAAAACAATGCGTTGATCTCTAACATGACAGCCATATGGATGCAGATCCATGATTGCACATATAAGTATTGTGGTAAAAAGTGCATTCTAACCTGAATTATGAACCATGATGAGATATTTTAAGCATTAAATTGGTTTTAATGTGCATACTGTCTAACAATTATGTAGGCATGTTATTGAAATACCAGAGGTTTGTAAATAACCAGACTGTGAAGAAAAGGATACATGCTGGAGTAACTAAAGGATAAAGACATGGCAAAGATTGTTGAGGTGAAAAAGAACACCGAGGACGATTTTCCTATTAAGGGGGAGGGGAATGTAACACCCCATTTATAATCCCCTAAATTAGTTTGTAATTAATTTTGAGTAATAATGGTTTATATCAGCATGGAGATAATATTTCCATGCTATGGCTTATGAACTTTGTAAACATTATTGTTTAATAAAAGAAATCCAAACAACTGACTTAAGGTTGAAGCATTAGTACTATACATGACACACTAGAGGGATTAGTGGGGGGGCATAGAGGGGACTAAATGTTGTTGAATGATCCCAAACCACTTTATTGAACTATTTTTTGGGAAGAATCAACCTTTTCCCTTTTTCTTAATCCAAAGTAAAAAATCATTTAATGAAAAGAGGGTTAGTAGTTGAACAACCAAACACTTGCAATAAATAGATATGGAAAGAGAAGGATGGATAGTTGAAAGTTATCATCCTAGGTACAACAGGTACCACCTTTGACCCCACGAGTTCCTTTTGACAGAAGAAATGAGGAGGAAAAATCGAGAACCTTCTAGGGCCCGAAGGAAGGAAAAAACATGCAGGTGCATGTTGAAGAAGGTAGTCCTGGTCTAGACCATGGAGGAGATGGTGATGAGTATGGAATGATGAGAGATGTGGGAGAACCCATGAGTGAAGCAAATATACATGAGTTTTATAGCAATATTGTTTGCATGAATAGTTGTAGAAACCAAAGAAAACTTGACCTGAGATGAGAGGACTGTGAGCTTGATGTTGGGAGGGAATCTGATACACTTAGTTGAGGCCCTGGGTATGGTGGGCATAAGGATTTTCAACTAATGGTTGTGTGAAGCAGAGTGGCCTTCAATTTTCCAAATTTCTCTGAGAGTCTGAGAGGATCCCCTAATGTATCATGGCTTGGTAGTGGGGTGGCAAGGTTATAGAGGTCTAGTGCATCTAAGATTATGGTTGGGTGGAAAGGAATTCACCCTCAGTTAGTTGTTCGAATAACAAATTTTATAATCAAATAAGTCTCTCATTGTGCTTACTGTTCTCTCTATCATATGTGTTCTTTTGCGACGTGTATAAAATTGTATGGTTTATGAAAAAATCTAGGAGAGATAAAGTAAATATAGAGCTGGATATATATATGCATATTTTGTACTCATTTACTAGTTCTTATCCCTTTGAGTTATGAAAGAATAGAAGGGAAACTTATGCCTAGCATTTCTAAAATGTCCAAAGATGTTATTCTTTGGTTATCTTTCGCTTCAAGGTGTATTGTAGTTAACCTACATTTGAGATCCTATGTTACTAAGGAATTGTTCAAAATGCATGCATGACTAGTGTGTTTTCCTTACATTGCGCATAACAAAGTCTCCTCATTCTCAATTTGTATGGGCATAGAGAATTAAGGTGACCCAAGGTAATCGAGAAAAAAGTGAAAGATTTGACCTCAGGGGTTTAGTCGAAACCCTATTATCCCCTGAATTTCATTGTCATTTGTCTTATTTGAAAACAAAATTGTCGAAGGGATAAAGGACAGAGAAAACCCAAAACCTAAAGGTTCAGGCCATTTACAATTATGCATAGGTATAGGCATCTAGATATCTGTATATCCAGATGTGTCAAATCTTGGATATCTAGAGATCCATAAATATATGCTTTTCTTATGTCCATGCCTTATGAAATTCCATATCCCTGTATTTTGGATTGGGCAGGGTTCCATTGCATGGTTTCGCCTCCTTAATAGCCTATAACTAAGGAGAGAGAACTGAGGGAGTTGATATCATGTTGATGTGCTATGACACATGTTGGCTAGCCTAATCTATTTGGAAGTGTACATGTGTTAGCACCTCATTAAAGTAGGTACAAGGGGAGGCCCCATGGCCTCTATGTGCTTGTAAGCTAAGGATAGATCTTGATCGTTGGGTCTACAACTCGATGGATATTGGTTGTCGATCTTATATTATTTGTGAGGATCTATGCAAATATTTGGAACCAGAAATCTAGACATTCGATGTTATCAATAAATCGCCTTTGTGAAAGTCCTGGATCCCGAATCCTGGATGGGTCATGATTTCATTCATATTTTTGATCCCTTGTATGCGTATGAGTGGAAGAGTAGGGGGCACATGTGAATGGAATTTTGGTGATGTGTGCCTGACAATAGTCAATTACTTGTGGGATAAGTGTTACTCCTCATGGATCTTATAACCAACAATGAATCCCCCAAAATGATAATGGATTTGAGACCCTCTTCCTTGGCTATGTCCAATCCTTTCCACAACGGATATGCCTCTTCATATTATTGGATACATTCTCGAGGTCTCAGGCATAATAAATGATTTTATTTCCTTTGGATCAAATAGACTCCCCCCTTGCACCTATCACTGTGGATGTTGGGAAACTTTTAACGACCACTTTATAGATTAATATTCCTTCCTCACTGTAACATCCCCCAACCCCACCGAGTAACATTACTATGCGGAAAAAATCATAATTTTTTTTTTTTTATCTAATTAATGTCCTGTAGCTTCCAACTACAAGATTACAATCATATTTCATTGCTATCTGATACCATTAATTTAGTGCATCTACAAAATGATAAAATGAACATGAAATGCAACTAGTAAACACAATTACAACAACATATAAATCAATCTTATGCACAGAGTTCATGCACAACAATTTATATCATAAATAAAACACATAAACAAATAAAAAACTTGTCTTTTAATTTTGTTTTGCAATCATCTGCCCGGGACAGATGTTCCACCAAATCATAGAATTTTTTTTCCAAATATAAAAACTAATTCACCCTCGAGATGGAGATAGAAATCCAAAAAAGAGAGTGGTCTCTCACTATCCACTCACAGCTCAAAAAACCCACAACCCACTGGTATTCTCCTACAACTATCCTGATTTTCCAACAACTCTCTTCCTCTCGACATACCCAACCCAAAGAATGTACCCCTTCACTAATCTCATTCTCTTGGGTATCCCATTCATTTATCAGGGTCTTGCTGGCACATGTAACCACGAATCTCTCTGTTGGGAACTCAAGGGAACTCATTGCTAGGAAAACTGCCAACAAACAACAACAAACACTTGTTGTTACAATGTAACTCACACATGAGTCCACTCTTCAGGCTTGACACCTTGACTCTTCAGTCTACAACTCTAATATACTCCATAAATTATCCATCATGCTCCATAATTCACCCTCCATGGTTGCTCCAGCTCCAATCTCTCTTTCCCGCTCTGTTATTTTTGTCCATGCACAAAAATTAAATGTGTAAAATTTTTGTAGCTTCCCATACAAATTTCCTCTCTTTGGCTTACTTGATTGACTCAAACACTTCCCTAAGATGATTGTACTCATCCCCCATGTTCCCAATAACTACGAGATGTGACTTCTCACACCCACCCTCTAACATGCATTCAATGATTAGATTTGGGGACACTCAATTATAAAATAGAGTTTAATACATAATGATAATAAAATTTAGGAATGTGGGTGGACTTAATAGACATGGGTAATGCCCCCTTGGACCCCTCTTAGATATTCTCCTAGATCTTCCCCTCTCTTGTGGATTAATTCATCCTCCATATATGTCCATGTCCCCTTAGCAGTTGCAATCACATTTTATTACTAAAAATTAGAAATACATTTCACATATACATCGCTTGGTTGTAGCCACATATTATATCTACATTAAGCATTAATTAAACCGGGGATTATAGTGGGGATTTTACATTCCCCCTCCCCTACAATTTTGCATTGTCCTTAGTGAATACGATATATATATATATAACACAATGCTTTAAGAAATAAAATTCTGAAATTTAACAACTCTAGCTGTAGTTCCAACCAAAATCTCATGTTCCTCTTGACCCATAGACCCAAGGAATGCACCATTTTCTTATCAGGACTAATCCAAGGAATGTACCATTTGTTTTTTTAGTCAAAAAACAAGGAATTTTCCATTCTTTTATCGGGGTATCTAACACAAGTTGGCTAGGACTCTAAGATGTGGTTCCAAAAATCTAGCTACTCAAAATGGAGTTTTGCATTCTGTTTTCTTCAAAATTGTCAAAACATTTTGGGTATTCTTCCCACATGTTTTCCTCGTGCTCCCATATAGCATCTTCAGTATTGTAACATGTCCATTCAACCTTTACTAGTCGTATGACTTTGTTCCTGAGAACTTTGAATTTCCAGTCCAAGATGCGTACTAATTCCACCGAGAAATCCCCTTCGTGCTCCACCTGGAGCACATTCCAAACAATTATGTGGTTAGGGTTAGGAACATTTTTCTTTAATAATGACACGTGAAATAAATTATACACTCTCATGGATGCATGAAATTCTATCATGTATGCAACTGACCCTATCTTTTCTAAATTTCAAAAGGTCCACAATATCTTGCTTCCAACTTTGGGAAACTTCCTAATCTTATAAAACTTCTTTTCTCCTTCACTTTTAAAAACACATATTCACCCACTTTGAAATCTCAGAAAACTCTATTCTTGTCTGCATAACTTTTCTTCCTGTCCTGGGAAACCTTTAAATTTTTCTTGATGTTTTCTATCTACTCTTCCATTTCCTTCAACAAATATGGTCCAACAACTACTTTGTCTGGTGGATTATCCCAGATCACTGGTGTGTTACACTTCCTACCATATAATGCTTCAAATGGACTCATTTTTAATGAGGCATGCTATTCATTATTGTAAGAAAATTAAATTAAATGGATATAATACTTCCACTTTGATGGTTGGTCCATCACATACATCCTCAACATGTCCTCAATTATTCTATTAGTCTTCTCTGTTTTCCCATTTGAATATGGGTGATACACTGTACTAAGATTTAGATTTGTCCCAAAGCCTTTGAATAAAACTTTCCAAAAATTCGAAGTGAATTTTGGATCTTTGTCTGAAACCATTTCCTTAGGAACTCCATGTATCCTGGCAAATTCTTTCATGTAGATTTCTGCAATATTTGTTATCTTGTGTGTAGTCTTCACAGGAATAAAATGCACTTCCTTAGTCAATTTTTCCACCACCACCATGATGGAATCATTGTACTTCACTGTTCTTGGTAGTTTTGTAATAAAATCATATGTAACTACTTCCCACTCCCATTCTGGAATGGACAATGGTTGTAATAACCCTGTTGGATGTTTATGCTCTGTGTTCATTTTTTGGCACTGTAGGCATCTGGCTATGTAATAAGCCACTTCTTTCTTCATTTCTGGCCAAAAATATTGGGTTCTTACAATTTCAATTGTCTTCTGATAACCTAGGTTCCCATCATATGGAACATTGTGCATTTCCCTCATCACTACATTTTTTAGCTCATTGGAATTCAACACATATAATTTGCCTTTGTACATGAGAATTCCATCTTCTTTCAACTCATAATAATTTATGTTGTAAATTACCTTGCTATAATGTTTCTTTTATTTTCAAATATTGTTGATGTCAATTTTCACATGCAACTCTATGTGACTAATTTCATATTTGAAAATTGTTTCCTAGTGATCTGATAGTAAAACCCTAACTATTATCACTGAACAACTTTACACTGAAATTATATGCAGTGGAAACACAAAGATCATAGATGAATCATCAATACACATGAGACACAATTTCAATTATGTAATCTTGTTATCATTAGAAATCATGAGGGAAAAACCACCCTCCTAGCCAATAAAATATCGCCAAAAATATGAGGACAACCTTGTCCTTCAATGTCACCAAAACTAAAAACAACTTTGTTCTCCAATAAGAATACAAATCAAAAAACCAAACCTCATCAATATCCCTTAGAATGTCCTTTGCACATCAATCTTCTCTAGACCACCTGTATGACATGGTAACATCACCTGTCATCCTGTACAGATCTGTACCTACCCAGAAACTCATATACATGATTCACCTTATTGGAAACCCGTGTATATATGTTTTTTTCTCTACTACAAATCCTGTATACCCTATACGCAATTCATCCTTCTGCAACCCATGTATATACGTGCTTCATCTTCTTGCAAACCACGTATTGTAAGAAAAATTCACTCCACATGTGCGACCTTCTTCTCTTCTGTCTTCAGGGATATTTGACACCTTGAAGATATTCCCTTTGCTGAGATCACCAATCCTCCTAGCACAAGTGAAGACTCACTTATGCTAGCTCCATCATGTCTTCACTCTCTCTACATGATATGTAATGCCATAATGACCTCTCTTCTTTATATACAATCTTTAGGGGTCAACATAGAATCCCCTCCATAAGTTAACATCAAATTAGTCTTTCCTTGTGGGTGTGAATCCCCAACACAAGCCTACAAAGTCCATCACCAAACCCATGACTCCCCCACTCAAATACAAGAGAGTTTTCACCAAATCGAAAGTGTGATGTGGTGTGCATGATGATTCCCACATGCCCAACACCTAGAGCCATGTCAGAATACCTTCCCGAAGCTACAAAAATCAACACTCCCTCTTAGCCAGAAAGGTATTCTCACCACACTCCACAAGTGGGAATGCCTCACAATGCTACCAAAGCATAAACACTCCCTCTTAGCGAGGTAGGAATTCCATCCTCCATCATCACCTAGAAGTATATCTGTCTCTCATATTGGATCCTCTACCACAAATTCTCTCCAAACCATCTAATTGGTTGGTCCCTCTGTCACTAAAGAAAATCCTGCTCTCTAATCCTTGTGACTAGCTGCATCCTCGATCACTGAAGCAAGTCCTATTGTTTAACATGCTCCCATCCTGGAAGACACCCTTCTCCTAGAATCCTCCTTCCTTTGAACCTCATGTCTATCCATCTCAATCCATGACACCTACCTGAAATTTTTGGAAGATGCCTCTCTCCCATTTGGACCTGAAGTTTGGCTCCCACTGAGCGAATGATTCTCACTCTGAGCCTCTTGATTCCCTCTGAAGTCAGACTCTGCCTGAGTCCACTAAATCTCTTTGATTCAACTAACTCTCTCTGAGTCTACAAACCTCCAGAGCTACCTACTCCCTATCCACTGTCCTCTGCATAGTCCTGGGAGGCTACTCCTCCCTACTAGATCTTGAGGGATGACTCCCTCTAAACTATTCCCCCCTCTAAGACTATACCACTAGTGGAGCTACCCACTTCACCACTAGTGGAGCTACCTACTCCCTCTGTACCTGTGCTACTGGTGGGGCCACCTTCCTCACCAATGGTACTGGAGTTACCTGTTACTCCTCATCTGTCTATCTTCTCCTGCTGGTCATAGAAAGCATAGGTTACACCCTCATCCTATATAGGTTCCCCTCCCTAATTCCAAGAATCACCATTGATCTAAAGCTAGATTGTCTTGGCACAAGAAACACCAATCCATCCATATCATCCCTAGACACCAATTGATTTTCCTCCTCAATACAATCATTCCATATACTATCAAACCCTAAAAACATCTCTCGTGCACAAAATGTTCCCAAGACCTGGGAATACCAACTCAAAATCCAATGACACATGTCTATCCTGGAACAAAACTCCATAGTCCTACTCCTCAATCCATGAGGCTAAGAGCACACTCCTGGCACACATAACACATTTTCCACTCGCAACACACCCCCTGACTCCATACGGAATATGAATGCTCTAGATCCTTGTACTACATACTTGGTCCTCCTACCAAGATCCTCATACATATGTGAGTCAGAGACTATGAAACTTACGAACAAATTTTGTGCCCATGTCATGTGTCAGTGGCTCTAATTGGACAAGAACCATGCAATCCTCCAAGGCAAGCATCTTGCTTCCCCAAGTCACAACCATCCAATGAAATTCTACCCAATTCCATCACTCAAGTCACCAAAAACTCTCTATGTTTGCATATGCTACCATTGATACTATGTCCTTGTTTGAACAATCCCAAGCTACGGTTAGACATTTAGTCTAGTCCACTCTAGACCTTCGCAACTCATCTATGCAAATGTCCTCATTCTCTTGGGTCAAATACCACATACATTGTCATACCTCGACAATGTGAAACTCTCCCGCCCAATGAAGAATATACCTTGTCAACCTACCAAACGTCTAAATCCATCTCATCCATGCTAAAGAACCTAATCTGCACCCATCATAACTCACCATGACAAGTCACTAGTCCATCCACAGGGTTGGAAATCTCCCACACAACATACTGTTGTGATCCAGGCTCTCCTCCAATCCACAAGAACTCCCAACCTGCCACACCACTGAGCTGAAATAGCCCACAACTCCTCATCTTGATGGTCTACTCCATGTCTCAAACCAGAGACCATCTAACCTGATACCACCTGCAACCATCATTGTATCTCTCTCTCAGATCTAACTCCTCATCTCCCTCATAGTTGTCACCTGTGACCTTCCCGGAACAAGAACAAGAACAATACTCCTCCAGTGTTGTAGCAAAAATGTGTCTCAAGATGATCCCCTTCTCTTCAGATTCCAAGCTCTGATACCATGTTAATTTTCACATGAAACTCTATGTAACTAATTTCAGATATGAAAATTGATTCCTAGTGATCTAGCAGTAAAAGCCTAATTGTTATCAATGAACAAATTTACATTGAAATTATTGACTGAAAACATATGAAATGGAAACAAAAAGATCAAAGACGAATCATCAATACACATGAGACACAATTTCAGATCTGCAGTCTTGTTATCATCAGAAATTATGAGGGAAAAACCATCCCTCCCAGCCAATACAATATCACCAAAATTTGAGGACAACCTAGTCCTTCAAAGTCACCAAAACTAAGAAAAATCTTGTTCTCCAATAACCATACAAATCAGAAAACCAAATCTCAGCAATATCCCTGGGAATCTCCTCTACACACGAATCTACTGTAGACCACATTTACGACCTACTAACATCACATGTCAGCATGTACAGATCTGTTCCTTCCTAGGAACTTAGATACATGATTCACCTTACGGGAAAACTACGTACGTAATTTTTTTTATCTACCGCAAACGATGTATACCCTATATGTGATTTGTCCTTCTACAACCCATGTATATACATGCTTCATCCTCCTACAAACTATGTATTGTATGAAAAATTTTCTCCACACATGTGACCTTCTTCGATTCTCTCTTCAAGGCCAGATTCACCACCTTCCAGAATTTCCCTTTGCTGAGATCACCAATCCTCCTAACACTAGTGAAGACTCACTTATGATAGCTCCATCATGTCTCCACTCTCTATACATGATATGTAATGTCACAATGACCTCTCTTCCTTATACACAATCCTTAGGGGTCAACATAGAATCCCCTCCACAAGTCAACATCAAATTAGTCTTTCCTTGTGGGTGTGAAATCCCAACAAAAGCCCACAAAGTCCATCACCAAACCCATGAATCCCCCACTCAAATCCAAGGGGGTTTTCACCAAACCAAAAGTGTGATGTGGTTCCCACAATGATTACCACATGGCCAACACCTAGGGCCATGTGAGAATAGTTTCTCGAAGGTACAAAAATCAACAGTTGATATGAATTTATTGCTAAAATAATTTTATCTTTCAGATCAATCTTATACATGCTAATAGATGCAATATGCATCTCATGAGCTCTCCTACTAAGTGCATCAACCACCTAATTTTCCTTTCCTTTGATATGCTTAATTTCAAAATCATACTCAATAAGAAATTCAAGCCATTTAGTTTGTCTGGCATTTAATGTTGGTTGTCCAAACAAATGATTCAAACCACAATGGTCTATTCTTAGCTCAAATTTCCTCCCCATGAGGTAATATCTCCACATTTTTAATGCATGTGTAATTACTGCTAACTCTAGATCACGGGTAGCATAATTCCTTTCATGTTTTTTTAATTTTATGGACTCATAACATACCACATGATCTTTTTGTATGATAAATCCATCGATCCTGTCCTTGCATGCATCAATGCACACCACAAAATCTTCATTCACATCTACAATATTCAATATTGGTACACTTGTCAAGATGTCTTTCAGTTGCTGAAAGCTCTCTTCACACTTGGGAGTCCATTCAAATTTCACTTCCATCTTTTGCTAACAAGTGATTGGACTTGCAATATTTGAGAATCCTTTGATGAATCTTCGGTAATGACCGTTAAGACCCATGAATGATTTGACCTCTGTCACATTTCTTGGCAGTGTTTGTTCTCTAATGGCCTCTATCTTCTCGGGATCAACTACTATCCCTTTTCCTGAAATTATATGCCCCAAGTAGTGAATCTTCTTTTTATAAATGATGCATTTACTTAGATTAGCATATAATTTATTCTCTCTTAAAACATTCAACAACATTCTTAAATGATACTCCTGTTCCTCTTCTGACTTAGAGTAGATGAGATGACTATATCATCTAGGAACATAATCACAAACTTGTCCAGGTACTCCTTGAACACTCCATTCATCGGACACATAAAAACAATTGGGGCATTTGATAGTCCAAAAGGCACTACCATGAACTCATAATCTCCATATCTTGTTCTAAATATTGTTTTGTTGATGTCTTCTTCCTTTATCCTTACTTGTTGATAACTTGACCTTAAGTCAATCTTAGAAATTTTTCTTGCACCTTTCAACTAATCAAATAAATAATCAATCATTGGCAAAGGATATTTGTTCTTTATTGTTGCCTTGTTTAGCTATCTGAAATCAATGCACATCCTTAAGGTTACATCTTTCTTCTTCACTATTGGGCTAAATATATGCCCTATTAATTCCCACATTTGATTATCAACCGGGGATCGTAAGCTTCGAGGTGCAACTGCAGTAAACACAGGATCAGAGCCTAGTCTAGCCTAATCTAAACCCGACAAAACAATCTTCAAACCCATACTGCAACAAATTAACACTAAGGATTCATCACTGGGACATAGGAATAACTTAGTGCTATAAAGACTTAGATCATAGTCTTTCATGCACTCATGGTGGTGTTCGTGTGATTAATCGTGAGTAACATACTTAAGTTTTCTGTCCTTCAACGATTATTTCCAATAGTGGTTAGCTAAGCTACAAGAAAACTAAATCAACGCGAACTAGATTAAAAGACAATGAAGACAATCTGAAAATGACTTGTAAACAAATGAAACTAAAAGTCCAAGACAATTCTTCAAATGGACACAACAACAATAATGAAATCTACCTAACAGAATAATGGATCTACCGAATGAATGAAAATATGTAACAATTATCTATATGAAGAGGAATAGATGGAAGGAAATTCACTCTATGTTTTCCATGTTCAATGGATTGCAGATGTGATAAAATCTTCTAATTAATTCCAAGAACAAAATTTTAGAGTGAAAGTAGAGGAATATAAGAGGAATGGTTTTAACTCTTTGTGTGTCATATATTATTGGACTAATGAGAACAATTCACAAAGAATTATTGAGAGCTAGAATGGAAATGATCTACCTCTGTAACCAATCTCGAAACAACTCAGATCTGGGCATAATTGATTAGAGAGGGTTTATGTTTATGGATGTAATGTTGGGTATGATGGAATTAAGTTCTTTTGAATGTAAGTTGATGTATGGTTTAATCGATTTGTATGAATAAAATGGAGGCGTGGTTATGAGAGAGAATAGAAATGGGATAACAGTGAATTGGAAGAGAGAATCATGGTCAAAGTGTAGTGAGTTTGGAAAAATGACATGGTTGTAAGTTGCAATGATGATTTGGGAAATGAAATCAGTAGAAACAAAATATTTAGAACAACGATATGAAACTTGATGTGAATGTGCATGGAGACACAATTTTGGGGTGATATTTGAACATGTATTCATACTCTGAAATCAAATCGCACATACTACTGGAAATAAGTGTGTTATAACCTAATAAACATAAAATAGAGTAGCGAAAGAAGGAAGTGATAAATACAATGGGGGAGATGGAACATTATTGCATTAAATTGAAGAATCAATCATGAGTATTTAATGAACCTGAATTCATAAAGCTAAATCGAATTGCAATCACACAAAGGATGAATTGAAATTAAAATGTAAGTAAGCTAGAAATGCTATTAACTAAATCATAATTACTATGCAAATTAAATAATAAACAAGACCAACACATACCAGGTTGAGGGGGCCCTACCTCACCTAGCATGTGTGGCTAGAGAGGCTTACAACACCAAGGATTAATCACGCTCAATGACTCATAGCATTAGCACTTCCTTATTCAATTCAAATTTACAACACATTTCTTATGGATCCAAATCTCTCCATATGAGAACATACTAACATAATGATGATAATCATTCCTCTCCTTTCCTTCAGTCTCATGAGGCTTATTTCTACATGAATAATCATTGAGGAGTGGATGGGACCAAATCACAATGCTCAGATTTCAAATATTACATTTTTAGATAAAATCCTAAAAAATCTAGGTTTTATTGCAATTTGGGCAGATTTGAGTTAGGGCTCCACCCATATCTTCCAAGCCAATCTTAATTTTGAAAAACTACCTGCTAAATACACAATTTTCCATATTTTAGACAAAACCCATATCTTCGAATTTCTAGATATTATACCCTATGCATGAAAATCGAGGCGCAAGTTCGCGGTTTGAGATTTTTGCTAATTTTTGCAGAATCATTCCCCTTATGAGATGGAGGTTCACACGTGCGAGATGGATGAATTATTCCTCACTTTTCTACATGAAAATGTCCCTCTGGACAAAACCCATGTCCCCAAATTGTCTATAGAAACTTTCCAAAATTTCAAATTATTTATAGTACCGGATTGTTGTTGATGCTAGTACCGGATGACCTGGAGCATTTTGGTACCGAATGGTTTCTGGAAAATTCTAGTACTAGATGTGTTGAATTGCGAGTACTGGATGATATGGAGTGTGAGTACCGGATAACATGGAGTGTGGGTACCGGATGACATGGAGTGTGAGTACCAGATGACTTGTAGAACCTTCTGGTATGGGATGACTTGGAGTACCAGATGAGAACAATATTGGTACTGGACGAACTAAGTATTGAATGACAAGGAGTATGGGTACCAGATGACATGGAGTGTGGGTGCCAGATGACTTTGCAGGTACCGGTTGACTATAGAACCTTTTGGTACCGAATGACTTGGAGTACCAGATGAGCGCAGTATTTGTATCGGACGAGCTGAGTACTTGATGACATGGAGTGTGGGTACTAGATGACATGGAGTATGGGTACCATATGACATGGAGTATGGGTACCGAATGAATGTGTAGGTACTAGTTGATTGTAGAACCTTCGGGTACTACATGAGCACAGTATTGGTACCAAACAAGCTGAGTACTTGATGACATAGAGTGTGGGTACCAGATGACATGGAGTGTGGGTACCAAATGATTGTGCAGGTACCGGTTAACTGTAGAACCTTCTGGTACCAGATAACTTGGAGTACCAGATGACCTACAATGCGGGTACCGGAACAGGAACAATACAGGTACTAGAACATGGATTGTGCATATACCGGAACCTGAACAATACAAAACATGTTGCTTGGACATAGAAACATAGGATTGAACCATCATCGACAAAACTATTGTATAATCATCCTTTTAATCTCTAAAAATATGGAAAATTATTTATTAACCACATTGGATGAATAACAATAGATAATGGAGGTTTATGGTGTAATTAGCGATATATTATTGATGAAATGCAGGGAGAAGGTGTAATGATGAGTGTATTTGTATGGAGGAAAATATGACAAAACTGGAGCCCAACACACCCCCAAACCCAAGGATTTGCATGTCCTCATGAAAACAAGGTGAAGAACTTATGATACTCTTCTTATATATTTATGTGACATTGTTTCTTTTGTGTAGGTGTTAGTTCTTCTGGAATGACACTTTGGAAACTATCACAGATTGAATTTCAAACAGGAAAACAAAATTATCATAAAAATGGAGGACAAGCAGTGTATGGGGTATCAGAGTGATGGCGAATGGTGTGCATGTGGAGAATGGTTTATAAAATGATGGTGATGGTGGTCGTATGAACTTGGATGCCTTTATACTCCGTATCTTACATCAATTTTAAGACCAATATTTACTTTGTGGTTTTTTGTTTGGATAAGAAACAATGATTTCATCCTCTTTGAGATGGCTTAAGAACGCTTTATGATGTATAGAGAGAAGACACTATAGATGTTGCTTTGTATTTGTATACCACGTATTTCCTTTTCATTACTTGGTCTTATCATTATAGTATATTGTTCATTATGACAAGTGGAGTGAAGATGGAGGGTTTACTAAGTAGTTGTGATAATGCATAGTGGAGTGTGGAGTGGGTAATAGTGGTTATGCATCATGTTTTCCAATTTCTTAGTAAATTAAAAATATTTGTACCAGTTTTAGCTCAAGTTACCCTTGCTTTTAATTCTAATGCATGTTGAAGTGTAAACTATGTAGAATAGGACGAAATGTCTGCAAAATCATGATGTAGACCGCTGAAATTTGAATATGAAGTGGAGAAAGGTTGAGAACTAATGGATATCTAGGAGAGAGTTGATGAATGTTGATCTTCTGAGATTCCTTATGTCTCTCTCTCTCACCCCCAAACCCGCTGGTTTGCATGTCCTCATGCAAACTCTCATTAGCACACATAATTTTTGCAAGTTGAAAGTGGATTATGTGGAACCAGTGCATGTTGACTGAAGTAGAGAAATGAAGTATGCTAGAGTTGAGAGCTACTGAAAATATCCTGCAAAAAGTACCCTTGAAAAAGATTTTAAATTTTTGTACTGTTGGTACAGGAACCTACTGGTTTCTGTACTAGCAGTACCGGAACATAAAAATCTAAAAGAACTAAACCAATACTATTATTATGAGAGACGAAATATACATTTATGCCATGCTTAAAGAAACAACAAAAAATTAAACTTTATTCATTCTTGTAAATTTGGAAATGAAATTTATTTTAAAATATTACAAGCATAAAGGAAATTTCTAAATTACTTATTACATACAATTTCATCAATCATTAACAATTGTATGCTCAAGAAACCGTGTGAATTATGATGGGGTATTTTTCCTCTCATCCTTGAACAAAAAAACATGAGGAGATAAGTGGTCTTTGATAAATGAGAAACCGATAGGAAACCCGTCATCCCTATTTAATTTCTCAAAGAATCTCTATCATTCAAGTGATATTGATAAAGTTCACATTTGAGTTTATTAGACTCCTACACTTATGGGTCCCACCTCTAGGAAAATGACATCCTAACTATGAATGACGGGGTCTTAAGACAATCTTACAAACATTCTCAAATGACAATTAGATGAGGTTCATTAACCTTTTGTTCAACCATGCATGCGTATTCTTAATGATTTTTACACAAGTATATTGTTCATACAAACAAATATAGATTAGGCATAATGAAAGACATCAAAATCAGAACCCATTGCCAACAAGCCTATTCAGTACTCCGATGGGGTAATTTTGACATCTAAGAAATATCATTCCTAGGCAGAATGCCCCATTTCCCACGAGCTTGTTCAATACCTTGATGGGTTTGCCTAGTTATACCACATGTCGGTACCCACTGCCAGCAGACCTGTTCAGTATCCCGACGGGTTAACCTCTTACACCCATTTTCCATCAAAGGCTCTTGTCCCAATATTTACCCTTAAGATAAAATTTATAGATTCCTTTCGCATGGGTGAATGTGGAAGCATCTTTGAAAACCTTTTTACAGGATGGGATGATATTGAGTTGGAAGATATTTTATAGATTGCCCATAAAAGATTGTTCGTATGAAAAATAGACTTATGTATCAAGATTAGTCGAAAGACATATCATGGTCAAACTTACTTAATGTGTGGTGGATGAGGCCATGAGAGAATAACCTAAAGGTGACTCTAGTCCCCAAGTTCATATTCTCCATATAAGATTGTGTTCCCTCACAAGTGGAAGTTTCATTCACTCTCCTGCTACTATTTGATAAGAATGCTTGAATAACACGTTATGATATGAAACTAGGATGTACAAATTACCTATGGGCATCATTATGCAGACCTTAAAGATTTTGTAAATCCCCATAATATTTTAAAGATTAGGCTTATGGGAAACTGTTATTATTAATAGTCAGAAATCTGTATGTAATAATAAGAAGAAATATCTTAAGTTGTTTTGGTTTTTGATGTTAGATCACCAATATTATCTTCATATCATTTCATTTATTTTAAAAGAAACATGAAATATGTTGCATTTATTTAGAACGAGGTTAACTAACATGAAACATTTACTCTATCCTACCTAAGAACAAGAAATTATATTTCACGTGTAAGAATATTTCCAATGTAACCATGTGCGTAGCAGGTGTAGAAACACATTCATACTTGGGTATGAAAGATAAGCTTTAATGTATACCAGAATATGAAGAACCAACTGCTTTGATGATGATGTGGAGATTTGTTGAAGAAGAGAGTGGTGATTCAATCTTATTGTCGTCTAGAACCAATGTTCAATGTAATTTTGATGTTCTTGGTTCACTTCCTCATTTAGACCACTATGCATGTCTCCATCTATCATGCCACACAAATCGTCTTCTTTCGGATGGTTTGTCTCTTGGATGCATACTGGATCTAGCGATATGCATGTCAAGAACTCCTCGATCTGAGGGTCTAGCAGTTTCTCTCCATCAAATGATTCTTCAGTCTCCTCTACAGGTTGGAAAGGGTGATCAAAGGAGGCTTCTAGATATTCTTGTGGATGTAGCTCATGGAAATCTTGTTTTTCTATCACTTCTGGAGAGGCAGATAGGTTTTTGACTGCTGTCAATATTTGTTCTTTTTGCGAGGCAGATATTGAGATCCCAACTGCTGCTAGGATGGAGGGAGTTCTTCCAAACTATTGATCATCTTTGAGTCCTTTTTTCTAGTTTATGGGTCATGTTTCACACATGGATCAGTGTAGAGGGTGGGTTCTTACAGTGCCCATTTTTTTTTTTTAAATCCTAAGGAAATAAAAAGAAGCAAACTAAAAGAAAATGTAAGCAAACCAATTATATACTTGAAGCACCACCGTGCTACTAGGACCCTGTTGTCACCAAGTTATATGTTCACACAAGTTAGCTTCTCTTCTCATATATATAAAAAAATGGCTAATGCTAATAAAACACAAATTCTAACTACTGAAAGGAAGAGAACAACCTAACTTTGGAGTAACCCCACTAGAGTGGATGCGTGGTCTCTTCCCTCATGTCTTACTGTCTTCTCTCCACCCTTAGGATGTCCTTAAAATCACACCACACTTGCATGAAAATAAACACGCTTTCATGAAAAGAAACACACATGCATGAAAGTAACATTCAAGGCTTTGGAGAAATAAAATAAACCTACCTATGCTCTAATCCTTTTTGCACCTCCCTGGGAGTGGCGCCAAAATGTTGGGCTAAATATATGCACTATTAATTCACAAATTTAATTATCAACCGGGGCTCATAAGCTTCGAGGTGTAGGCACAGTAAATGTAGGATCAAAGCCTATTCTAGCCTAATCTAAAGATGGAAAAACAATCTTCAAAACGATACTGCAACAAATTAACACTAAGGATTCATCACTGGGACGTAGGAATAAATTAGTGCTATAAAGACTTAGATCATAGTCTTTCATGCACTCAAGGTGATGTTCGTGTGATTAAGCGTGAGTAGCATACTTAAGTTTTTTGTCCTTCATTGATTATTTCCAGTAGTGGTTAGCTAAGCTACAAGAAAACTAAATCAAAGCGAACTAGATTAAAAGACAATGAAGACAATCTAAAAATGACTTGTAAACAAATGAAACTAAAACTCCAAGACAATTATTCAAATGGATACAACAACAATAATGAAATCTACCTAACGGAATAATGGATCTACCGAATTAATGAAAATATGTAACAATGATCTATATGAAGAGGAATAGATGGAAGGAAATGCACTTTGTTTTTTCCATGTTCAATGGATTGCAGATGTGATAAATTCTTCTAATTAATTCCGAGAACAAAATTTTAGAGTGAAAGTAGAGGAATATAAGAGGAATGGTTTTAACTCTTTGTGTGTCATATATTATTAGACTAATGAGAAAAAATTGCAAAGAATTATTGAGAGCTAGAATGGAAATGATCTACCTCTGTAACCAATCTCGAAACAACTCAAATCTGGGCGCAATTGATTTGAGAGGGTTATGTTTATGGATGTAATGTTGGGTATGATGGAATTGAGTTCTTGTGAATGTAAGTTGATGTATGGTTTAATCGATTTGTATGAAGAAAATTGAGGCATGGTTATGAGAGAGAATAACAATGGGATAACAACAAATTGGAAGAGGGAATCATGGTCAAAGTGTAGTGAGTTTGGAAAAATGACATGTCTGTAAGTTGCAATGATGATTTGGGAAATGCAATCAGTAGAAACTAAATATTTAGAACATAGATATGAAACTCGATGTGAAGGTGCGTGGAGACACAACTTTGGGGTGATCTTTGAACAAGTATTCATACTCTGGAATCAAATTGCACATACTATTGTAAATAAATGTGTTAGAACCTAATAAACATAAAATAGAGCAACAAAAGAAGGAAGTGATAAATACAATGGGGGAGATGGAACATTATTGCACACAATTGATGAATCAATCGTGAGTATTTAATGAACCTGAATTCATAAAACTAAATCAAATTGCAATCACACAAATGATGAATTGAAATTAAAATGTAAGTAAGCTAGAAATGCAATTAACTAAATCCTAATTACTATGCAAATTAAATAATAAACAAGACCAACACATACCAGGTTGAGGGGGGCCTACCTCACCTAGAATGTGTGGCTAGAGAGGCTTACAGAACCAAGGAGTAATCATGCTCAATGACTCATAACATCAACATTTCCTTATTCAATTCAAATTCAAAAATTTACAACACTTTTCTTATGGATCCAAATCTCTCCATATGAGAACATACTAACATAATGATGATAATCATTCCTATCCTTTCCGTCAGTATCATGAGGCTTATTTATACATGAATAATCATTGAGGAGTGGATGGGACCGAATCCCAATGCTCAGATTTCAAATATTACATTTTTAGATAAAACCCTCAAAAATCTGGGTTTTATTGCAATTTGGGCAGATTCGAGTTAGGGATTCACCCATATCTTCCAAACCAATATTAGTTTTGAAAAAATATCCACGTATTAATCAATTTTCCATATTTTAGACAAAACCCATATCTTTGAATTTCTAGATATTATACCCTGTGCACAGAACTCGAGGTGCAAGTTGGCAGTTTGAGATTTTTGCTAATTTTTGCAGAATCATTCCCCCTGAGCTGGAGGTACACACGTGCGAGATGGGTGAATTCTACCCCATAGTTCCACATGTAAACATCTCTCTGGACAAAACCCATGTCCTCGATTTTCCTCTATAATCTTTCCAAAATTTCGAATTATTTCTAGTACCAGATTATTTTTTATGCTGGTACCGGATGCCCTGGAGCATTCTGGTATCAGATGGTTTCTAGAACATTCTAGTACTGTATGTGTTGAATTTCAAGTACCGTATGACATTGAGTGTGGGTACCAGATGACATGGAGTGTGAGTACCAGATGACTTGTAGAACCTTCTGGTACTAGATCACTTGGAGTACCAGATCAACACAATATTGGTAGCGGATGAACTGAGTATTGGATGACATGGAGTATGGGTACTGGATGACATGGAGTGTGGGTACCAAATGAATTTGCAGGTACCGGTTGACCGTAGAACCTTTTGGTACCGGATGACTTGGAGTACCAGATGAGCGCAGTATTGGTACTGGATGAGCTGAGTACTTGATGACATGGAGTGTGGGTACCAGATGACATGGAGTATGGGTAACAGATGACTGTGAAGGTATCGGTTGATTGTAGAACCTTCTAGTACCATATGACTTGGAGTATCGGATGAGCACATTATTGGTACCAAACTAGTTGAGTACTTGATGACATGGAGTGTGGGTACCAGATGACATGGAGTGTGGGTACCAGATGACATGGAGTATAGGTACCAGTTAACTGTAGAACCTTCTGGTACCAGATAACTTGGAGTATCAGATGACCGGAAATGCGGGTACTAGAACAAGAACAATACAGGTACCGGAACATGGACAATGCATATACCGGAACCTAAACAATACATAACATGTTGCTTGGACATAGAGACATAGGATTAAACATTCATCGAAAAAAATATTGTATAATCATCCTTTTAATCACTAAAAATATGGAAAATTATGTATTAACCACATAGGATGAATAACAAGAGATAACAAAGGTTTATGGTGTAATTAGCGATATATTATTGACAAAATGAAAGGAGAAGGTGTAATGATGAGTGTATCTATATGGTGGAAAATATGACAAAACTGGAGCCCAACATTCACAAAAATAAATGGAGCTCCCGAAGGTGACAAATTTGGGCGTATGTACCCGTTCTTCAAAATCTATTCAAGATGAATCTATAACTCTTTCAATTCTGGTGTGCCCATTATGTAGGGTGTCTTGGACACTGGGGCATCTCTTGGAACCAAATCAATAGAGAAATCAATGTATCTGTTTGGTGGAAATCCTAATATCTTCAATACTTGCCACTTTAACTTTGGTTTCCTCTTCCATATGGGCAGAAAAA
Source organism: Picea sitchensis (assembly GCA_010110895.2). Lineage (NCBI taxonomy): Eukaryota > Viridiplantae > Streptophyta > Pinopsida > Pinales > Pinaceae > Picea > Picea sitchensis. The sequence goes on along the minus strand of SNQJ01S0004583.1, from coordinate 32,343 downwards.
ATATGACATCCCTTCCTAAAACTCTTTTTCAACTACATAGCTGAAATCTCTCTAACAACTATATCTCTTGGAATTCCTTGAGCCTTTTCTTGTTTTCCTTCTTCATCAAGATATGTGGTTGTATTGTTGTAATAATCTAGGATAACATGGTGTTTTTGTCAATTTTCACATGCACTCTATGTGACTAATTTTCAGATTTGAAAATTGCTTCCTAGTGAACCAACAATAACACCCTAGTTGTTATCACTGAATAGTTCTACATTGAAAATTATTGTCTAAAAACATATGCAACGAAAACACAAATATTAGAGATGAATCATCAATACACATGAGACACAATTTCAACTTTGTAATCTTGTTAACATCAGAAATCTTGAGGGAAAAACCAGCCCTCACAGCCAATATAATATCACCAAAAATTAAAATACAACCTTGTCCTCCAAAGTTACGAAAACTAAGAACAACCTTGTTTTCTAATGACCACAAAAATAAGAAAACCGAACCTCAGCAATATCCTTGTGAATCTACTCTGCACACAAAATTTTTGTAGACCACCTATACGACCCGATGACATCACCTTTCAACCTATATGGATCTATACATGCCCAAAAACTCAAATATGCAATTCACCAAGTGACAACCCATGGACATACATTGTTTTCTCCACTGAAAATTGCACATACCCTATACACGATTCATCCTTTTGCAACCTGCATATATACGCGCTTCGTCCTCCTGCAAATCACATATGGCACAAAAAATTCACTCACACGTGTGACCTTCTCTACTCCTCTCTCTTGCGCCAGATTCACCACTTTGTAGACTTCCCCTTTGCTGAGATCACCAATCCTCCTAGCACAAGTGTAGACTCACTTATGGTATCTCCATCATGTTTCCACACAGTCTACATGATATGTAATGTCACAATGACCTCTCTTCTTTGGATACAATCCTTAGGGGTCAACATAGAATCCCCTCCACAAGTAAACATCAAATTAGGATTTTCTTGTGGTTGTGAAGCCCCAACACAAGCTCACAAATCCCATCACCAAACCTAAAGTGTGATATGGTTCCCACGATGATTCCCACATGCCCAACACCTAGGGCCATGTGAGAATACCTACCTAAAGCTACAAAAAACAACACTTCCTCTTAGCGAGGGAGGTATTCTCACCACACTCCACAAGTGGGAATTCCTCCTGATGCTACCAAAGCATTAACACTCCCTCTTGGCAAGGGAGGGATTCTGTTAGCACTCTATAAATTTTGTTCAGCTAAATAGACAAATGATAGAGGTAACTATTTCAACCATCTTTAGAGCTGAGGCACTAGCCTGCTCAACTCTGAGAGGGCTCTCTTGTGTCACTTGATATTCTTTTAGGAATTGGCGGCTAGACTAGGTTTGTTTTGGGGGTTTTTAATAAAGTTGCTAGCAATGAAAGGGGAGGAACACTTTGGGATATGGAGTCAAATTTTGAAATTGAATGAAAACATTGACTGGCATGTAGAACTCTCCAGAGGATAAAGGCTAAATGAGGCAATGATCTGAGTTATAACTTGAATTTAATTAGAGTGGTAAGAGGAAAGAGAAACAAATAACGACATCAGAGCATTACAGAAATGAATTCTGAATTAGATAAGAAGAAACATACACAGTTTAAATTGCTTAAACCAAGAGCATTAAATGATGAATTCTGGGCCTCTAACTCTCCAATTTAAACAGAAGATGGTGTAAATGGAATTAAAGAAACACGGGAAATACACACAATGAGGGAAGACAAAACTCATATCACCACCATTAGAATCTTTTCATAGAGACTTCAAAGCTACTGCATATGTATTCAATTCAACCCCAGAAAATTACCAAAGTCTTCCTGCACAGAGGGTAGGCTCCTCTTTTTTCCATGGTTTTCATATCCTCGAGATAACACATATATAGGGGAATTACTTATGGAATTCAAAACGTGTAGACTTCCCCATAATTCTAAAAATAGAGATAAGTTACAAAAAATGAGTGATTTATAATAGCAATTATCCTATTTTAAAGGGACCATTAGGAATAGGTCTGTCATATCTAGGGCCCCTTTCTTCAACCGCGATCTATCCAAAATTTGCTGGAATGTACTTAATCCTACCTGAGAATTCATTTCATCTTGGCGATTTCCTCTTTCAGAGTGCTCGACCAAGCGAGTTGATTTTCTTCGATGCTCTCCATCGTCTCAGCTCTGATTTATGTTCTCTGTCGTTTTCTCTGCTTCTTCTTCACTGCCTATTTGTAGGTTTCATCCGCATGTTCATTGATGACTAGGTCCCTCATAACAGGGTTTAATCTGACCCCTGACTTTGATTAAGTTGCGGGCTCTGTATGAAATTTGGTTGCTAATATCTACACAACCCACCTTTCTTTATCACTTATTGGTAAGCTTGACACATTAGTGGATAACCCCATTGTACTGGACACTGTTCGATTGACATTATCCATATATCTCGACCTTGCAGAGGCCATGATTTTGTCTCCCTTAATTCTACATAACTCAAAAAATCGATCCAACTCGAGATTACTCCACTTATGCATGGGACGACAATTTCTTGAAGTAGGATAAAGCTACCCATATATGAATACCGGTAGTCCTTGAATCCTAATCATGAATTACTGACATTGTACATTGGTTTGCCACGCTTCACCAATCTACTTCGAATGATGAGCTTTTGAGTTAGTTATACGACGACATTCGCTTGACATGTCAGACGGGAAGTACCTGAACTAGCGACGTGAGGTGATTTGACTAACTGTCACCCCCCCATGAGTTGTTGATTTGACACATTAAACCACGTGACATCGGGGTTGTTGAGAAAATGGTTTTAGGAAAACTGCTTTTCACCCCAATGCACTTCTAAGGGTGCCACGTGTCCACTATTAAAACCACAATGGTTTTCCCTGGTCCGCCCTCGCATAATTAAGTTCCATGCTAGTTTTCCGCCTGATATGGGCCTCAACCGTCAATTTGGTTTTCTTCAAGATCAACGGTCCATAAGACTCTTTTCTTCACTCTTCTAGCATGTTTTTCCATATTACTTCCACATATGACCCGAACCTCCAAATAATGCCATGTCTCTACACTAATTTAGTCACCTGCTAAATTTAAACTCAGATTTGAAGCATGATTGTCATGGTGATAACATAGTCTCCAACTAGGGATGCTATCCTCCCTGTGAGGTAGCAAAGAACTATATACTCGGTGCCTTCTTCATTGGGCTTCCTTCAAACATGTGTGGGCATCCTGTTTCATCTTTGAGACTGAATCGTCAAATCTTAAAACCAGCTTTTGCAAACTTCTTTCCATTGGATGCTGAAAAATTACTGTTAGGATCTAACTGTACATACTACTGGAAAACAATGCTTGATCAACAAGATTATTCACACACTCCTACCTACCCTAACTACCAAAAAAGGGCTGTCAATCAATTGAAATCATAATCCCAATGTATCCATGACAACATTCTATCCATCGTTCGTTTCTTTTGTACTTGCTTGTTCAAAAACCCTTCTGCTGACGATTTATTCAAAATTTTATTTATAAGTCCAATTCTAAATTTTTTTGAAGGGCTTTCATTGTTCACTTCCTCCAGTAGGATCGCAAATGGATCCTCTAAGATATGCATAAAACAATCATTACATTTCACTCCTTCCACTGCATTTCTGTTTTCAGGTGATTCAAATTTTTGACTTGTATAAAAAAACTAGCAAAATTTTTGAGAAGTTTGGTAGTAAATATTTTTTGAGTCATAAGGTAACCATGGCTGGAGAAACTCATCTAATGTAAAAGGACTCACATTTGATACAAACATTGATTTGTTGTAGTCCTCTATTATTGGTGAATTCTGATTATAAACCTTCTCCATATAATGCGTCTTGGGATCATGAATCATATAAAACAATGTTTCATTTTCAGGAGTCAAGACAGAAGAGTAAGCTTTCTCTACAAGTGTTCCCTCGTTGCTTGGAGTCTCCATAGGTGAAGTTTGAAAATCTCCATCCATGTCTAGGCTTTTTAGAAATAGGATCACTACGTCATTTCCAAGGGAAGAAAGGAAACCTTGAAATACTTTGTCTTGCTGGGAATGTTATTGAACATCTGCATTAGTTTTAGGAGAAGAAAAATGACCTTCAACAACAATTTCTTGATCAACTTCTTCTTTAATATGATGGTTAAGAACATGTTGCCACTCTGAATTTTCCAAGTAATGATTTTTCAATGTATGTGAGTGTAGTTGGTGTTCTTTAATGAGAACAACTTTTTCATGTAAAACAATACTACTGTGAATATAGTCAGAACTCCCCATTTTCTCTGAAGTCTCATGATTCTCTTTTAACCATTCAAAGAAAGAAAAACATAAGGGGAGAGAATTTTTATTTGTAAGTCCACTACTTTCTTCACTCTCAACTTCATGCTCAGATACTTTCTAATTTGAAACACTATTTTGTTTCAATAGTTTGAATGAGGGAAAACACAATGGCAAGGTTCTGTTACCTGACTCAAAATATTCTTCATTTTCTCCAGTGTCGTCATAGTTACATTTCTCCATCTCTTTGGATTGTTGGACATGATCATTTTCAGCTTTGTCTTCGATCAATGAATGCACCTCTGAATTGACAAGGTCTTCTACAAAGCAAGGAACAGGGTCATCAAGCGCTCGAGAAAAGTGCTCCAATATCTTGTCAATATGTTTCGTTGGTTTGGTGTGTCTTTGCATCAACATAAATTCGCTTGCTTCAACAATGATTTTAGAATTCTCTCTAAAAACTTTGAATGTAGCAAAGCACAAGGATAGAGAATTTTCTTCAACTGATCCAATACTTTTCTCCTTGTAGTTGTGATATGTAGGTTGATTTATCACACTTTACTGCTGAGAAAGAAAGTCTTGATCATCACAATCCTCTTCATATTTGTCATATACAGGCAAATCAATTGTCTGTGCGATGCCATCTAATAAGAACAAACTGGGAACATCAACCCGTTCTTCAACAAAATGATTTGTAAACTCATCCTCTTGACCATCTGTAAATGAATACATAAAATGATCATCCTTTTTCTTATCGTGAGATGGATTAGCACCCCCTCTTTCAACAGGTGGAATATAATTTTTTTTAGAATCATTGGCGTTGGAAACTGCAAGAGGACCTATGGTATTTTCAGATCTATGCTCAGGATCCCAATCAACCTCTTTCCTCTCATATTCCCTTTCACATTCTTGGGAATTGGGTCCTTTATTTTGAATCTGTTCACATGCTTGGATGTTGTGCTGAATGTCCTGAGCATCATAGAACATTTGTTGTAAGGACTTGGATATTCTTTCCATAAGAAGGAGAGACGAATCTGGATGGAGAGTAGTTGCATAATGGAGCATAGAAGCAACTTCAGTGGGTCGAATTTCTTTGGCTAAATTTTGATAGATACTGGAAAACCTTCTGTTGAATACATAAATAGTTTCATTGTCCTACTTTTCCAAAGCATATAACTCTCTAAGCTGTAGGTCCAAAGACTTCTTATTGCCCCAAAACTTTACAAAGACATCCTTCAATTCCTCCCATGAGATAATTTCCTCTGGCTGCAAATGTTTAAACCAGTCTTTGGTGTATCCTTTCAAAGATTGAGAGAAGGCCTTCATACAAACATCATCATGTTAAATCTCAAACAAATATATAAAATGCTCAAACCCTTGGATGTATTTTTCAGCTAAGATGCTATCAGGTTCCCCATCAAACATAGGTAGGTACTCATAGTGTTTTGGAGGAAAATTATGAAGGATGTGGGGTAACTTTGAGGGTCAGTATCTATGCTAAGTCTTGGAGGGTTTTGGATCAAGTGCAGGAGATGAAATATCAACCCTGGTTTCATGAGGTTCATCAACTTGGTTATGGTCATCACATAGCCCAGATGAAATTTCTTTATCAAAATGAGTGATAAACGGAGGGGACGTTCATGTAATTTTGAGAGGGGGATATATATTTTCTGGATTTTCATGGTCATTATTACATGTAGTAAGCAAAGAAGAACTTGCCTAGCATTTTCAAGAAAGGACCAGAGACAGCTTATAACAATTAGAAAAATGATCTGAAAAAAATCCCATTTTGAGCATTTGTTTTCTTTCATAATGCTTTCTCATACCTCAGCCAAGGAGCATCGTCTTTCAGTGAATCCTATGAAATGCATTCTGTATTCAAAATTTGAGTGAAGTCATCAATGACATCTTGGGATCTAGATTCTACATTACAAGTGGAGTCGCCATTGATGTTTTGGAAGCTGGATTCTTCATTGAGAGTGGAGTTGCTAGTGAAAATTGAAATTTTCTGGATTCTTCTACCAGTGGAATCGCCTTCAAACTGTTTTTTTTTTATGTGTGGAGTTGCTAGAGCAGGAATAAAACCAATATGTGCCTCAGTGTTTGCTGCTCTCAGACCTTAGGACTCAACCATGTTGTTCTTCCCAGGGAAAATTTTTCAATTTCGTCCCCGACAACGACGCCAAAATGTTAGCACTCTGTAAATTTTGTCTGGCTGAATAGACAAATGATAGAGGCAATTGTTTCAACTAGATTTAGAGATGAGGAACTAGCCTGCTCAACTCAGAGAGGGATCTCTCGTTTCACTTGATATTCTTTTAGGAATTGGTGGCTAGACTAGGTTTGTTTTGGGGGTTTTTAATAAAGTTGCTGACAATGGAAGGGGAGGAACACTTTGGGCTATGGAGTCAAATTTTGAAATTGAATGAAAACATTGACTGGCCTGTAGAACTCTCTAGAGGATAAAGGATAAATGAGGCAATGAATCTGAGTTATAACTTGAATTTAATTAGTGGTAAGAGGAAAGAGAAACAAATAACTACATCAGAGCATTACATGAATGAATTCTGAATTAGCTAAGAAGAAACATACACAGTTTAAATTTCTTAAACCAAGAGCATCAAATGATAAATTCTAGGGCTCTAACTCTCCAATTTAAACACAATACTGTGTAAATGGAATTAAAGAAACACGGGAAATACATACAATGAGGGAAGACAAAAGTCATATCACCACCATTAGAATCTTTTCACAGATACTTCAAAGCTACTGCATATGTATTCAATTCAACCCCAGAAAATTACCAAAGTCTTCTTTGCACAGAGGGGAGGCTCCTCTTTTTTCCATACTTTTCATATCCTCGAGATAACACATATATAGGGGAATTAATTATGGAATTCAAAACGTTTAGACTTCCCCATAATTCTAAAAATAGAGATAAGTTACAAAAAATGAGTGATATTTAATAACAATTATCTTATTTTAAAGGGACCATTAGGAATAGGTCTGTCATATCTGGGGCCCCTTTCTTCGACCGCCATCTGTCCAAAATTTTCTAGAATGTACTTAATCCTACCTGAGAATTCATTTCATCTTGGTGATTTCCTCTTTCAGAGTGCTCGACCAAGCGAGTTGATTTTCTCCGATGCTCTCCATCGTCTCAACTCTGATTTCTGTTCTCTGCCGTTTTCTCTATTTCTTCTTCGCTGCCTATTTGTAGTTTTCATCCACATGCTCATTGATGACTAGGTCACACATAACAGGGTTTAATCTGACCCCCAACTCTGATTCAGTTGTGGGCTTTGTATGAAATTTGGTTGCTAATATCTTCACAACCCACCTTTCTTTCTCACTTATTGTTAAGCTTGACACATTAGTTGACAACCCCATTGTACTGGACACTGTTTGATTGACATTATCCATCTCTTTCGACCTTGCAGAGACCACTATTTTGTCTCCCTTAATTCTACAGAACTCACAAAATTGATCCAGCTCGAGATTACTCCACTTATGCATGGGATGACGATTTCCCGGAGTAGGATAAAGCTACGCATATTTGAAGACCAGTAGTCCTTGAATCCTAATCATGAATTACTGACATGGTCCATTGGTTTTCCATGCTTCATCAATATACTTCGAATGATGAATTTTTGAGTTAGTTATATGACGGATTTCTCTTGACATGTCAGATGAGAAGTACCTGAACTAGCGATGTGAGGTGATTTGACTAACTGTCACCTGCCCCCATGAGTTGTTGATTTGACACATTAAACCACGTGACATTGGGGCTATTGAGAAAACAGTTTCATGAAAACTGATTTTCACCCCGATGCAATTCTAAGGGCACCACACGTCCACTATTAAAACCATAATGGTTTTCCCCAGTCCGCCCTCGCATAATTAAGTTCCACGCTAGTTTTCTGCCTGATATGGGCCTCAATCGTTGATCTAGGTTGCTTCAAGATCAACGGTTTGTAAGAATCCTTCCTTCGCTCTTCCACCATATTTTTCCATATTACCGCCACATACGACCCGAACCTCCAAATAACTCCATGTCTCTACACTGATTTATTCACCTGCTAAATTTAAATTCAGATTTGAAGCATGATCGTCATGGTGATAACAAATTCCATCCTCCATAATCACTTGGAAGTAGGTATGTATCCTGTAATGGATACTCTACCATAGCTACTATCCAATCCTTATGATTGGATGCTCCCTCTATTACCGAAGAAAATTCTTCTCTCCAGTCCTCCTGACTAGCTGCATCCTCATTCATTGAAGCACATCTTGTTGTCTGGCATGGTCCCATCCTGGAAAAAATCCTACTCTTAGAAGCTTCCTGCCTTTGAACCTCCTATCTGGCCATCTCAACCCATGACACCTACCTGGTAGTCTTGGAATATGCCTCTCTCCCATATAGACCTAAAGGTTGGCTGCCACTGAGCGACTGACTCTCCCTCTGATGTTGGACTCCCTTTGATCCTCCTGACTCCCTCTGAAGTCAGACTCCCTATGGGTCTCTTGACTGCCTCTAAGTCCACACAACCTTCAGAGCTACCTTCTCCCTATCCACTATCCTCTACACAGTCATGGGACACTTCACCTCCCTACTAGATCATGAGGGATGACTCCATCTGAAATCTATCTCCATCTGTGTCGATACTACTGGTGGGTGTTGAGGAAAAGATATGAAATGATCTTACTCAAGCATTTTAAAATTTTTCTTGGCTAAATAAAAATAGACGGGAATATCACCCTATGTTTATAGCCATCAAAATTA
>SNQJ01S0004583.1:0-23206 GCA_010110895.2 Picea sitchensis | reverse complement strand
ATCACCCTATGTTTATAGCCATCAAAATTAATATCCTAACTCACAAGTATTGATTACAAGTGCTTAAGCTTTAAAAAAAAAAAAAAAAGTTTGTTGAAAAATTCATTATTTATTTGTTTTTCTGAACATAACAGATGCTAAAATAAATATAGAGACAGAAGTAAAGACACCAAGTCGATAATCAAGACAGATGAGATATAAAGAAATCCTTTATTTCATTCAAATTCATCAAAGAATCATCCCCTTTACAAAATTTCGTGAAGAAATTTTGGACCAAAGTCAAAGTTAGACGTCCCCGATGAAACATACAAAAGGACCTCTGACAGAAAATAAAAAAAAATGAACTCTAAGAGCTGGATCAACTTGCCACAGATTGTTGCCCACTTGACTCTGCACAATAGCCTTTGTTAGTCATGAAAACTAATTCACAAACAGAGAAGTCTACACAGACTATCAAAGATAGATCAACACCTCTGAAAAACAAGTGTCTGAATGATGTAATTCAACCATGAATCTTGCTTTCTACAATAAGACCCTACTATCATAAAAAATAATTAGGCTTGTGATAAATTAAGGAATGAATGAAAACTGAACTATCTCAACACAAACTCAAAGAGAAAACCTTAGTATGCTTCTCCTTCCATTCTCCTTCTATTCTCCTTTGTTCCTCCCTTTCCTTTTTGCCTTTAAGCAAATTAGAATTGGTTGAAGTAGTTGAACTACTTCATTAGTTAAGTTAACTAAAAACTCAACCAACGTTTTAGTTAAGGGGGAAAATAATAAATCATATTAAGGGTTTTAAATAAATAATAACTAGTAGGTGGGACCCCTTGTGACTCCCCTTTAGCTCTTAACAATCATAACATAACTAGTTAATTAAACAAAACATCCCTCCTTGTGACTCCCATCATTACATTCATGTTTTAAAATTTATCTCATTGATATTTGAAATTATTTTCAAAAATACATTACTCATATATAAAAAAAAAAACATGTTGTCCAAAACTTTTGATGTCAACTGTCATCAACAATAAATAAAATAAAACTCAAAATCCGTATTTCCCACTCTGAGATGCAATCCTTCCCTTGTTGTTGCTGTTACCATTTTATTTCTCTGAATCGTCCTTTGGTTGTGCTGAGCCTTTAGGCCTAATCTCGCTGATCACATGAGAGAAATCATCCCTCAAATGCATCTAGGAGGACACAGATTAATCAGAGCCATTGGAGGGCGAGGAAGGGGCAACAATGGATTTTCCTTTATCACGAGCATGGTGGGCCTCAGTTTTCATCCTTTTTCTAGCATGGGAAGACTGAACTGGTGAATGAGTAGGGGAAAATTGAACAATTTGAATGATAGGCAGGGGAGAAGGTAAAGACATATTGGGCCAACCATGATGTTGGGAGACTACTGGGTGGAGAATCTCTTGCAATCCGTCATTTTCGATAACCTTGGGTTGCAATGAGACATGAGGGGGAACGAGAATACCAGGGGCTTGTGGAGCTTGGAAGGGAGGCTTTCAGGCCTAGGTTGGACCACTCCTTGCCCAATCCAATTGAAAAACCCATCCTGAAATAACTGGCCTAACTCTTGTGAGTCAACATCAAAGTGTATAGAGAATCTTGGCCTTCTAGGGCCCCTGTTCCAATTAACTCTTCCTCGGTTACCTTTGCCATGGATACCTTGGCTAAAAAAATCATTCCTGTATGAATGATTGATTAGAAAATATTTCCTTTAACAACCATACATGACAACTCTTTTAAAATATGAAATCAATTTTGGCTCAACAACATATCAGACTCACGCAATCCAATCCATACAAATTGTTTTACCATTGTCAATGAGCAGGGGGTGAACAAAAGGTTCCGAGATATGCGAGGGGTTTGTATTGAGCAAAAAATGTTAAAATGAGGGTGAAAAGAATCATGGTTACTGCTCACAAAAAACAAACAATCAACTATAATGTAAACCAAAGAACATGTCACTATAATCCCTCCAAGAAACTGTGACTTCAAATTGTTACAATGCAGAATTCTTCTTAACTGTAATTAAATTTTATGAACATGGAGTGAAAAATGAATATGGGAAGGTGAGGGGATTGTAATTAGAGAAAAGTGAAATAATGGTAGGGAGGATAGCGGTTACTGTTCGAAAAATTAATTAAGTCATTCCATAAAACCATTCTATATTAAAATCAAAAGATCCAACACTAACCAAATAATCACAGTGATCAATTAAACAACTATTGTGTATAATTTAATCATTTCTGTGTATTAACTTGCTCATTGTTTGCAATTCAATCTTTAACACAGTGTCATCAAACTCAAAATAATATGCCTTCCAAAACAACCTGCATAAGAGTTATGTTTCTTCCCATGTGTCCCATTCAATATTTAAAACAATTCCCAAATGAACACACAATCACTTGTTTCCACTATATTCTATCAAAACATCAACCACTGTCCATGAATTATTTCCTTAAATTAAACAGACACAAAAATCGTTCCCAATTCCATTCCTCTAATCAATTTATTAATGAAATCATATTGTTATAAAACCCGTGACAATATTTGATGGTGTAACCAAATGATATCCATAAACATATGCAGTGGACAACCAAGTCACGACTATCACGATTTTAAATTGCAATACTCCCAATTGGCAATTAAAAAAAATAGTAACAACAACCAGTAATTCAAATTAAACATGCTGTAGGAAACCCACATATGCCAATGCATCACGCACGAAGCATCGTTGTGACTTAATCAAATATAAACTAATGCTGGTTTAACACTTCAATTATTACAATATAAGAGACAACAACTGTTTATCCAATCCCATTTCACAAATCAAACAATTAACCATGTTGAGCTATCAATTCGACTATTATAATAAACAATGCAACGACTAAGTACCAATAACCAAAACCACTGTCAAGGTAATCCATAGAGATGAGCCAAAAATCAACCATTGTCGACAATATGCCACCAACTTTTAACAATCAACAATATACCCGACAGGATATAACAAACTCCATTTATTAAAACCAGGCTTTGACTAATCAAGGGTTCACTATGTGGACCAAAACAGGGAGACTGAAGTCGACCCCCAACAATGAGTGAGAACCTTCGAGACATACGATGGACACACAATCCATATCACACATAGATTTGCAAGACAAGGAGAGAGTTCAATAGGCATGAGAGAATATGAACAGAAGAGCAGAGGTCCCTCACGGGCCAATAAATAACACCCAGAACATGCAGGGCATAACCCTCGTGGTTTTCCCAAATCAACCCGAGTAATGCTGATATAAAACAAAGGCATGAAATAGAAATCAACCTCAAAGAAAACCCCTTGGCATAATAGCCATCATAACCAAATACACAAACACCAATAGTATAAACGAGCCCATATTCAGGTGAAACAATATTCAATGATACAAGGTGGTTTGAAATCAAACCCAACAACCCCAACAATACGACCAGGCGAGGTGAGAAGAATTGTGTGGAGACAGTCTGTCAAGTCTGGAATGAATGAACCCTCCAACAAAAACCCATAAAGATGACAGAGAGCCTTCATGGATTCCACACTTAGAATAATCAATGAAACTGTGACTTCATCCATCGTTTTCCATTTACAACGAAAACCACACAACAACCATTTCAGAGAAATATCACAAGTTTACATAGTTACCAGTGTCAAGAAAAGCATAGACCCATACATCACCCAACCAACATCTATTTCATAACCAGAGCGGGTTCATGGATGGAGAAAAGACATACCTATAATAAAAAAGCCTTAAAAATGCGAGCTTGGCTGAGCAGTTCTTCCTTTGCCTGAAAATCAGAGCTTAACCACAATGAATCACAATTCAACAATAGCCAAGCTAGGGTGATGACCAGTGGGATAGGTATGGAGTGAAGTGCAGTAAATGCATGTTGCTTCCATCCTTTACTCATTCAATCACTTAGTACGTGCCAGCCAACCATTCCATTAATCCATTCAATTAATCCATGCATCGAAACCAACATCCATTACTTGTCAAATGCGCCACCCATATCACATTTAACTATTGCCAACCATAACGCATAACAATGTGCTTCTATATAGCTCAATAAATCGTATAGCCACTACAATGGTTAGTTTTCTTTAATTTCAATGCATATAGTGTATCGTAGTAGCATATTAGCATAATTTAGTTTCTTCTTTAGATTTTTCCATAGGTCTCTTTTCACTTGTTCTTATTTAATGTTAAAACTAACATGTGTCTTGTGCAGGTACAACATATGATGATAAATTCCATAACTGTGAGCATAAGCTATTCATATAAAATTAGATCTTAGTGCAACGAAAAACCACACATAGCATGTATTGTCCATCTTTCATTATGTTGCAAAGAAAACCAAAATTCCACCAATCATGTAGAACCCTATAAGCGGTGTCGAACAACAACATAAAATCAACCAAGAACCAGATCTGATCCTCCAAACTACAAGGGTGTTCCACCTACCTGTATTATATATATCGTTAGCTTATAATAATAGGCCTTAGCAATACTTTGCGGGAAAAATCCTCGTTGCGATTTTTATCGTCAACAAACTGGTGACTCCACATGGAATTTTTTTTTCAACAGATTTAGAATTCAGAACTCATGGTTTCACAGACCAAGAACAACAGGTCGAGAAGATATAACCAGGAATATTATGCAATAGGTGGAAGTGAGCGGATTTAATGGAAAAATGACCAGGAATTTGGGAATAACTCATGAAAAATGTAAAGTATGAGGGGTTTTACCACTGTGCATAATCATTCAATCAGAATCTGCTCTTTACTTCAAGGAGAAAAATCATGGACTGGCTCTTTTAAATTCTCAATGGATGAATAAATGGAAAGTAGAGGCGAGAGATAACCAATTTCTTTATAAGACAACAGTGAAAGAAGATAACAAATTCAAGTGTGTCTTCAAGGGAAACATCGTAACAACTGTGTAAGCTTGATTGTTATTGACTAACAATATCTTGCAGGAGTGTCACTGTGGAAAAACTGATCCAACATCTTACTCTTGACAAAAATCAACTGAAAGATGAAAAATCATTAAAAATCATGACAGAATTAAAAATGAAAAATTTAAAACATCAGAAAATAAAATGACAAAATTGTAAAAGCAACAAGAAATCATTAAAAACATAAAGAAAAAATCAAACTATTGTAAGCAGAAATGAAAAACAGTGGAAAAATGAAAGCAGAGCTAGACTACTAATATACAGAAAATCCAAACAACGTTAGAACTTTTCAAGTTGGTCCCACGTAATGTTTCAAGTGAGAATCGTTAGTGCTGTCGGAAAACAATTTCTCCTGCAGATCCTTTAGAATGTAAGAGTTAGTATCCAGGACAAAAGCAATTTTGAAGGGACCCAGAAATAACACTTGAAACTCTGAGGTAATTAACAACCCTTTAATGTATATAATTAGGTCATCAAGATAGATATGAATACTGATCAATTCATCAAGTATTATGTGTATAGGTCTTCTAAAAGTGGTACTTGCATCAGGTAAGCCAGAAAGCATATGTTCATAAGTCACGGTACCCCAATCAGTGATAAAGGTGGTTTTGTAAGCATCTGCCCCTTTTATTTTGATTTGATTGCAACTAGAAAAAACATTAAGTAAGGGCATCGTTTGTGACCCTGCGACTTGCTTCAAAATCATTTATATGTTAAGGAGAGGAGAAAAATATTTCATAATAGCCCGCTTAACTGCGCGAAAATAAACGCAAAATCTTATATGTTCAGTGGCTTTCCGGACAGGGATCAAATTTGAAATCCATTCAGAATACTTGACTGGAAAGATCATACCAGCTTTCAAGATTTTTTCCAGTCCTTTTTGAATAGTTTCCTCCAGTGCAGGATTGATAGGTCTTTTTTTTTTTCCTAACAAGTTTTATCCCCTCCTTGATGGGGGTGATATGTTGTATAAGACTAGGATCAAAACCACTAAGATCCTTATAAGACCAAGAAAAAAACATCTTGAAATTTACCAAGTAGTTTGGCAAACTTCATTTTCTCTTCATCAGAACATTGGGCACCTATTTCAACATTATTTGGAGGCTCGGGTTCCCCAATGTTCAAGGAGATGGTTTCACCCACCTTCCTTTTTGACTCCTCTTATTTATGTTTCTCTTGGTTTCCCACATCATTCGATGAAAATGAACTCTCTAGAGGAGTCAAGCCTTTAGGTATCTTTTTATCTTCTATGGATATAATTTCCTTGGGCTTGAAAGGTTCATTTTGAATGAAAGCACACATTCTCTCATCATTAGGGAATACTTGCCAAGATTCTATATTGTCAGGGATATGTGGACGATATAGAGATTGAAAGGTACAATTAGGTCTGTGTGGCATAAGTTGCCAATTAGGAGAGGCTACAAAAAAAACTAACCGATTAGCCATTGAGTTTAAATCCCTCTTAACATGAGTGATGTTGAAAGATACTAGGTTCTAGATAAGTGCCCAAACAGATTGGGTGTATCGTTTCATCAACTTGTTGCTAGGGGAGTGAATCTTACGTACAAGGTTCACAACAAGATCAGAATCACCAAAAACTGAAAGGTGACTACAACCAAGATTACAGGCATTCTCAATGCCTAATAATAAGGCTTCAAATTCGGTGACATTATTTGTGCAAGCAAACTCTGACATGTAAGAAAAGTTATGAATTTTCCCTATAGGAGAAATCAAGATAACTCCAGCTCCATTTCCTTCATTAGAGCATGAAGAATCAAAGTGCATGTGCCACATACCATCATCCAGATCAATTTGTTCCAAGGGAATGCTATCCTCCTCAACAAAGATGGAATACATTCCTAGGTCCTCTTCGATATAGTTTACATTAGGTTGTGGGACACTCTCTATGTAAGGTGAAATACTTTCCTCTCTAAGGACTGTAATGTTCTTACCATTCTGAGGAATCGATAAATGTGTTCCGTCGAGTGAGAGGTATCCACCCGTTAAATCTTTCCAATCTCTTCCCAAGATGATTGAGTAATTTCTTACTGGCATATCAATTAATTGAATGCTAAGGGTTGTCCTTATTTCAGGGTGTGCGCATAAAACTAAGGTCACGCCTTTAATCTCGCCTATGGTCATTTGTTGTAAAATATTATAGGAGAGCATGCTTTTGGATTTTTCATTTGTAGAAGACAAGACTAGCTCTTCCATAATAATATTCGACATCACACTTGGGCTCGAACCGTCATCAATGAGGCAACAATGGGCGATATTATCCATAATCTTTACAAAAATATAAAAAGGGGGATTTTTTACAAGGTATCTAAAGTTATGTACACCTACTTTATTTACAGACGAATCCTCTTCATATACCTCTTCAGTGAGGTTGGCTAAAACATAATCTTTTCCTTCCATGAATTGTTTCAGATGCCTCTGTTGTTTAGGGATGACAGCCATGTCCAGAAGGGTGGCATCTTCTTTGATGTTGGCTAACTGATTCAGAATATTGTATTTGGAAGAGGGAAGAGGGGAGGTAGTTCCTTGAATATCAGGAAATTTAGGAACCTGAACCATAGCAAATGGTGCAGATGAACTCGGGCTAGAATAATTGTGGGGAGGATTAGAGTTTCCCTTGGGAGCATAGGATTTGTTACTAGTATTGATGCTCATGACATCCTTTGGCTCTCCAAAATCTAGGAAAACAATGGTTGTTTCTGGTATTTTACCAAAGATCTTATCTCTGGCACTCCTCCTTACCTCACATATGGCTTCCTCGTGGTGTTGCTCGCAAAAGTTACACCAACTTTGAGGCAAGATAGCTTTAGGCTGAAAATTATTTTCAATCAGATTCCTAAAGGGGAGTGCCGAAGAGGATGAAGCTCTAGGGGTGGGAGGGGAGACATTTCCCTTTCGCTCATATGCTATCATACGATTATTCGTATCTTGTACTAGCTGTAAGAGGGAAAATATGTCTATTTGTTTAACCGATTCTCCCTGAGGAAGACCTGTTGTTTCAAGATGTTCTTCATACTCTAAACAAGTATGCAGAGCGGAATCGAGGTTATCAATGGATTTTTCCTCGAGCCTATGACGATAGGGTGAAGGTAATGCATTGTAGTAATGCATGAAAGCAGCTTGGTTCTGAGGTCGAATGAGTTCAATTATTTGATTGTATGACTTAGTGAAACGCAAGTTGAAGGACTTGATGGTCTCACCATCCTTATAGGCTATGCTATTATATTCCGGTAACTTCTCGGTTGGGATTTTGGATTTCCCATAAGTGGATCTGAACCAATAGATTAACTCCTCCCAAGTAGACAAAATATTAGGAGGAAGGTCAAAGAAATCGGTTGCAACCTTTCCTTCCAAGAAATTGATGAATAAGCACATGCAGGTATCATTATCATTGACCCCTATGTTATGACAAGCACTAGAAAATGCCACCAGATGTTTGTTTGTAGTGACAATGTTATTTCCCAAGAACTTAGGAAGATGCTCTTTAAAATTAAGGAGTGGTTGAGTAGTAGGTGCTAAGTTAAGAGGAGAAGACACATGCCACAGTGTGGTTGTGGCGTCTTCTTCAAAATGGAAAATACCATACTTTTTTATGACTTTAGTGGGGTTTGTGGTAGATTGGATAGGGATATTGTGGTTATATAAGCTACCAATCACTGTCGAAGTTGAAAACTGAGAAGAGGAAGAACTTCCAGTGCCACTAGAGCCACCACTAGATGCCATCTTATGGATGATAGGTGAGGGAAAGAAAGACGAACTGTATGAATAAAAAAACGTTATCCTTAGAGTACTTTGTTGGGTTGACAACACAATGTTCTTTCCTATTTTAGCAATAGGATTAATTTCAGGTGATAAGCCTCTTCTTCTTATAGAAACATGAGGGTCTAAGGACATGAAAGAAAGGCCAAAACTGAAGGAACAAGAAGGTTACTGCTGATTTCTAGGCTGTCTAAGTATATATTCCCAACATTCTTGGGCACTAAAATCTCGTTCAATTGCTACCCATGAATGATTAAGCTCAACATGAGTATTGGCAGTGTCTAAAATGGTATTGAAAAAATTCAAAGCAATGTTGGTCTGATCTTGAAGACCGAGCTCAATATTGGGTTTCCTTGCAACATGCACAGTCATTAATAAATAAAACAATCAAAGAATCAATATCAGAAAAATAGATGTATCGATGCTAATAAAGCATAAAAATTAACCAGAGAGATATTGAAGATCTCTCCAATATGGTCGCTAAATAAATGTTGAGGAAAATATATGAAATGATCTTACTCAAGCATTTTCGTATTCTTCTTGGCTAAATCAAAATAGACGGGAATATCACCCTATGTTTATAGCCATCAAAATTAATATCCTAAATCACAAGTATTGATTACAAGTGCTTAGGCTGTTTTTTTATAAATCAAAGCTTGCTGAAAAATTCATTATTCATGTGTTTTTCTGAACATAACAGATGCTCAAATAAATATAGAGATAGAAGTAAAGACACCAAGTCGATAATCAAGACAAATTAGACATAAAGAAATCCTTTATTTCATTCCAATTCATCAAAGAGTCACCCCCTTTACAAAATTTCATGAAGCAATTTTGGACCAAAGTCAAACTTAGACATCCCCGATGAAACATACAAAAGGACCTCTGAAAGAAAATAAAAAATGAACTCTAAAAGCTGGATCAACTTGCCACAAATTTTTGCCCACTCGACTCTACACAATACCCTTTGTCAGTCATGAAAACTAATTCAAAAACAGAAAAATCTACATAGACTATCAAAGATAGATCAAGACCTCTGAAAAACAAGTGTCTGAATGATGTAATTCAGCCATGAATCTTGTTGTTTACAATAAGACCCTGCTATCATAACAAATAATTAGGATTGTGATAAATTAAGGAATGAATGAAAACTGAACTATCTCAACACAAAATCAAAGAGCAAACCTTAGTATGCTTCTCCTTCTATTCTCCTTCTATTATCCTTTGTTCCTCCCTTTCCTTTTTGCCTTTAAGCAAATTAGAATTGGTTGAAGTAGTTGAACTACTTCATTAGTTAAGTTAACTAAAAGTTAAACCAACTTTTTAGTTAGGGGAAAAACAATAAATCATGGTAAGGGTTTTAAATAAATAATAACTAGCAGGTGGGACCCCCTATGAATCCCCTTTAGCTCTTAAAAATCATAACATAACTAGTTAATTAAACAAAACATCCCTCCTTGTGACTCCCATCATCACATTCATGTCTGACAATTTATCTCATTGATATTTGAAATTATTTTCAAAAATACATTACTCATATATCCAAAAAAAAACTTGTTGTCCAAAACTTCTGAAGTCTACTG
Organism: Picea sitchensis; assembly: GCA_010110895.2. Classification (NCBI taxonomy): domain Eukaryota; kingdom Viridiplantae; phylum Streptophyta; class Pinopsida; order Pinales; family Pinaceae; genus Picea; species Picea sitchensis. The sequence goes on along the minus strand of SNQJ01S0004583.1, from coordinate 12,842 downwards.
TCATTAACAATAAATAAAATAAAACTCAAAATCCATATTTCCCACTCTGAGATGCAATCCTTCCCTTTTTGTTGCTGTCACCTTTTGATTTCTCTGAATTTTCCTTTGGATGTGCTGAGACTTTAGGCCTAATCTAGCTGATCACATGAGAGAAATCATCCCTCAAATGCATCCAGGAGGACACAGATTTATCAGAGCTATTGGAGGGTGAGGAAGGGGCAACAATGGATTTTCCTTTGTGAGGGGCATGGTGGGCCTCGATTCTCAACCTTTTTCTAGCATGGGAAGACTAAATTGGTGAATGGGTAGGGCAACTTGGAGAATTTGATTGACATGCGGGGGAGTAGGTAAAGATAGATTGGGCCAACCACGATGTTGGGAGACTGTCGGGTGGACAATCTCTTTCCATCTGTCATTTTTGGGAACCTCGGGTTGCAATGAGACATGAAGGGGCATGGGAATACCAGGGGATTGTGGAGCTTGGAAGGGAGGCCTTTCAGGCCTATGTTGGACCACTCCTTTCCCAATCCAATTGAAAAACCCATCCTGAAATAGATGGCCTAACTCTCGCGATTCAACATCAAAGTGAATGGAGAATCTTGGCTTTCTAGGGCCCATGTTTCAAATACCACTTCCTCGGTTACCTCTGCCATGGCTACCTCAACTAAAAAATATCATTCCTGTATGCATGATTGATTAGAAAATAGTTCCTTTAACAACCATACATGGAAACTCTTTTAAAATATGAAATAAATTTTGGCTCAACAACATATCAGACTCATGCAATCCAATCCATACAAATTGTTTTACCATTGTCAATGAGAAGGGGGTGAAAAAAAGGTTCTGGGATATGCGAGGGGTTTGTATTGAGTGAAAAATGTTAAAATGAGGGGGAAAATAATCATGGTTACTTCTCATAGACAACAAACAATCATCTGTAATGTAAACCAAAGAGCATGTCACTGTAATTCCTCCAAGAAACTGTGACTTCAAACTATTAAAATGCATAATTCTTCTTAACTGTAATTAAATTTTAGGAACCCAGAGTGAAAAATGAATATGGGAAGGAGAGGAGATTGCAATTAGCGAAAAGTGAAATAATGGTAGGGAGGATAGCGGTTATTGTTTGAAAAATTAATTAAATCATTCCATAAAACCATTCTATATTAAAAGAAAAAGATCCAACACTAACCAAATAATCATTGTGATCAATTAAACAACTATTGTGTATAATTTAATCATTTTTGTGTATTAACTTGCTCACTATTTGCAATTCAATCCTTAACACAGTGTCATCAAACTCAAAATAATATGCCTTCCAAAACAACCTGTATAAGAGTTTTGTTTCTTCCCATGTGTCCCATTCAATATTTAAAACAATTCACAAATGAACACACAATCACTTGTTTCCACTCTGTTCTATCAAAACATCAACCACTGTCCATGAATTATTTCCTTAAATTAAACAGACACAAAACTTGTGCCCAATTCCATTCCTCTAATCAATTTATTAATGAAATCATATTGTTATAAAACCTGTGCCACTATTTGATGGTGTAACCAAACGATATCCATAAACATATGCAGTGGACAACCAAGTCATGACTATCACGATTTTAAATTGCAATATTCCTGATTGGCAATTAAAACACAGAGTGACAACAACCATTAATTCAATTTAAACATGTTGTAGGAAACCCACATATACCAATGCATCATGAATGAAGCACTGTTATAACTTAATCAACTATAAACTAATGTTGGGTTAATAATCCAATTATTACAATATAAGAGACATCGACTGTGCATCCAATCCCATTTCACAAATCAACCAATTAACCATGTTGAGCTATCAATTTGACTGTTATAATAAACAATGCAGTGACTGAATACTAATAACCAAAACCATTGTCAATGTAATCAACAGAGACGAGCCAACATACAACCACTGTCAACGATATCCCACCAACTTATAACAATCAACAATATACCCGACAGGATATAACAAGATCCATTTATTGAAACCGAGATTAGACTTATCAAGGGTTCGCTCTATGGACCAACACAGGGAGACATACGGTGGAAACACAAGCCATATCACACATAGATTTTCAAGACAAGGAGAGAGTTCAATAGGCAGGAGAGAATATGAACAGAGGAGCAGAGGTCCCTCATGGGCCAATAAATAACACCCATAACACGCAAAGCATCACCCTCACGGTTTTCCCCAATCAACCCGAGTAATGATGATATAAAATGAATCCATGAAATAGAAATCAACCTCAAAGCAACAACCTTGGCATAATAGCCATCATAACCAAATACACAGACACCAATAGTATAAACGATCCCATACTCAGGTGAAATGATATACAGTGACACAAGGTGGTTTGAAATCAAACCCAACAACTCCATAACAACAATACGATCGAGCAAGGTGACAAGAATTGTGTGGAGACAACTGGTCAAGTCTGGACTGAATGAACCCTCCAACAAAAACTCATAAAGATGACAGAGAGCCTTCATGGCTTCCACACTTAGAATAATCAATGAAACTGTGACTTCATCCATCGTTTTCCATTTGCAACGAAAACCATACAACAACCATTTCAGAGAAATATCACAAGTTTACATAGTTACTAGTCTCAAGAAAAGCACAAACCCATTCATCACCAAGCCAATATATATTTCATAACCAGAGCGGGTTCATGGATGGCGAAAAGACATACCTGTAACCAAAAATCCTTAAAAATGCGAGCTTGGCCGAGCAGTTCTTCCTTTGCCTGAAAATCAAAGCTTAACCATAGCGAAACACAATTGAGTAATAACCAAGCTAGGGTAACGACCTATGGGAGAGGTATGGAGTGACATGCAGTAAATGCACGTCGCTTCCATCCTTTACTCATTCAATCACTTAGTACACGCCAACCAACCATTCCATTAATTCATTCAATTAATCCATGCATCGAAACCAACATCCATTACTTTCCAAATGCGCCACCCATATCACATTTAACTATTTCCAACCATAACACATAATAATGTGCTTCTATATATCTCAATAAATCGTATAGGCACTACAATGGTTAGTTAGGACTAATCCATTTCTTTAATTTCAATGCATATAGTGTAACATAGTAGCATAGTAGCATAATTTAGTTTCTTCTTTAGATTTTTCCATAGGTCTCTTTTCACATGTTCTTATTTCATGTTAAAACTAACATGTGTCTTGTGCAGGTACAACATATGACGATCAATGCCATAACCATGAGCATAATATTTTCATATAAAATTAGAGTTTAGAGCAACGAAAAACCACACATAGTATGTATTAGCCATCTTTCATTATGTCGCAAAGAAAACCAAAATTCCGCCAATCATGTAGAACCTTGTAAGCGGTGTCAAACAACAACATAACATCAAACAAGAACCATATCTGATCCTCCAAACTACAAGGGGGACCCACCTACCTGTACTATATATATCATTAGCTTATAATAATAGGCCTTAGAAATACTTTGTGGGAAAAATCCTCGTTGCGATTTTTATTACCAACAGTGGGGCCACATGCCTCACCACTCATGGAGATACCTACTCCCTATGTACCTGTGTTGTTGGTGGGGACAATTGTCTCACCACTTTTGGAGCTATCCACTCCTCCGCATCTATCTCTCTTCTCCTGATGTTCACAACACACATAGGTTGGCCCTCTCTTACTCCAAGAACCATTGATGACCTGAAGCTAGATCCTTTGTGCATAAAAACACCTGTCTAACTCAAAATAATATGTGGTACCCATTTATCTCAATATATGATACTGAGAGAACACTCCTCATGAGTTCTGGCACACATAACACATTTGACACCCTCAACACCTCTATGAAATACAATCAAAATGATTTTGTACCATATCCTCGTACTACATGCTTGACTCCAATGCCAAGCTCCAAACACAAGTATCAACTAGTCTCTTTGAAACTGTCAAACAAATATCTAGCACCTGTCATATGGAAATATGCTCCACTATCCACCAACTAGGTCCCCCTACTAGAGATTGTACCTAAAATGGCGGAGATCAATAAGATCTCCCTCTGGAACCTGTCTTCAACCTCATCAACCTCTATTGTTGATGCATGTTTCTTTCTTCCCCATACCCTTTGGTGTGGAAAATGTGAAGAAAAAATACCATATTCATGACACTCAAACCATATGTATCCTCACTGGACACCAACCAAGTCTCCTCTTTAATACAATCAATCCATATCATCTCAAACCTTGCCAACATCTCTCATGCACAGATCCCATGCATAAAAGGTTCCAAAACCTTGGGAAGACCAACTCAACATCCAATAACACCTGTCCATATTGGAACAACACTGCATAGTCCTACTCGTCGATCCCTAAGGCCGATAACACACTCCTGGAACCATAACACATTTTCCACTCGCAATACACCCCCAAAATCCATCCAGAATAACACTGCTCCAAATCCCTGTACTACATTCCTGGTCCTCCTACCAATCTCCTCATACATACCTAAGTCATCCATTATGAAGCTCACAAAAAAATCATGTTCCCCTGTCATGTGTCAGTGGCTATCACTAGATAAGAACCATGCAATCCTCCTTCTTACCCAAGTCACGACCATACAATGAAATTATACCTAAGTCCACCATCCAAGTCACCAAAAAAATCTTTGTGTTTGCACATGCTACCACTGATCCCATGTCCTCATCTGAACAATCCCAAGATGTGGTTGGACACTCAATCTTGTCCAATCTATACATATACAACTCATCTTTGCAAATTTCCTCATCCTCCCAGGTCAAATACCTTATACATTGTCATACCTTGACAATGTGAAACTCTCCAGCCCAATAAAGACTCTATCTCATCAACAAGTGATACAAACGAAACCATCTCATTCTTTCCAAAGCATTCAAGATGCACCCATCACAAATCACTATGACAAGACACAAGAAGTCCATCCATAGAGTTGGTGATCTACCACAAAACATATTGTTGTGATACGGGCTCTCCTTCAATCCACCAAAACTCCCAACTTACCACACCATCGAGCTGCAATAGTCCATAACTCCTCATCTGGACAGTCTGCTCCATGTCTCAAACTAGAGACCATCTAACATGTTTCCACCTGAAACCGTTAATGTAGCTCCCTCTTAGAGCTATCACCTACAACTTTCCCGAAACAAGAACAAGAACAACACTCCTCCAATGTTGTATCCAAAATGTGTCTCAAGATGATCCCATTCTCTTCACATCCCAAGCTCCGATACCATGTCAATTTTCACATGCACTCTATGTGACTAATTTTAATATCTGAAAATTATTTCCTAGTGAACCAATAGTAACACCCTAGTTGTTGTAACTAAACAATTCTACACTAAAAATTATTGACTAAAAACATATGCAGCAGAAACACAAAGATCAAAGATGAATAATCAATACACATGCGATGCAATTTCAATTATGTAATATTATTAACATCCAAAATCCCGAGGGAAAAACCATCCCTCCCAGTCAATACAATATCACTAAAAATATGAGGAAAAACTTGTCCTCCAAAGTCACCAAAACTTAGAACAATCTTGTTCTCCACTGACCATACAAATCAAAAAACCAAACCTCAACAATATCCCTGGGAATCGCGTCTGCACACAAATTTTTTGTAGACCACCTGTACGACCTGCTCATGTCACCTATCAACCTATATGGATTTGAACCTACCCAGAAACACAGATACGTGATTCACCAACTAACAACCCGTAGACATACGTTGTTTGCTCCACTACAAATCATGTATACCCTGTACACGATTCATCCATCTGCAACTCGTGTATATATGTACTTCATCCTCATGCAAATCATGTATGGCATTAAAATTTTTCTCACACGCATGTCCTTCTTCACTCCTCTCTCTTGAGCCATATTTTCCACCTTACAGACTTCCCCTTTGCTCAGATCACCAATCCTACTAGCACAAGTGCAGACTCACTTATTCTATCTCCTCATGTCTCCACACACTCTACATGATATGTAATGTCACAATGACCTCTCTTCTTTATATACAATCCTTAGGGGTCAACATAGAAACCGATCCACCACTCAACATCAAATTAGAATTTCCTTGTGGGTGTGAAGCCCTAACACAAGCCCATAAATCCCATCACCAAACCCATGAAGCCCCCACTCAAATCCAAGGGGGTTTTCACCGAACCGAAAGTGTGATGTGGTTCCCACGAGGATTCCCACATGCCCAACATCTAGGGCCATTTTAGAATACTTTCCCAAAGATATAAAAATAAACAAATTTTCCAACCAATCCATGCCAATTGGAAAATCATACAAACCCAATGGTATGATGTTCACATCTACCTTTGTGTTGAGTCCATTCATGTCTATTGACAATCTTTAACCAACTCATTGATTTTCCTCTGAGCTCCTGTGACTAATTGAACTAAGCAAGATTTCTTATGCTTTCTCCTTTGTAAGTGAAATATTTCAACAATGTTAGAGTTTATGTAACCATGGATAGCTCCTGAATCAATTAAAATTTCTATGAATTGGTTATTAACCTTACCTTCCACTTCAATCATGGGGGGTTGATATTTCACTTGCTTGTTTTCCAAGGCTGCATAAATCCTTAGCATGTTTCCTCCCATGTATTCCACTATTTTAGCCTCCTGAATTTTTTGTACAGTCCTTATTCTTTCTCCTTTGTGAGGGAAGTCCCTATATAAGTGATTTCTCTCACATCCCTAACAACCAACAAGGATATATCAGACATGTGGAGAAGGAGTTCCATCTAGAGATCTAAGTCACATGAGAGAACATAGGAGAAGAGGACTTTTTCGCATGTGCTTGAGTCATCCAATTAGGCGAAAAGAAGGACTTTTTATAAAGTTCTTGAGCTATGGAGAATACTGACTCAAGGGGATCTCAGATGGGTGAAGAAGGAATTTCATCCAGATATCAGTGGATGACAGATCTATTACATTTAGTGACTCATAAATTGGGAAAATAAGAACTTTTTCTCAAGGAGATATTAGCATGGGGTGAAGAAGGAACTTCACCTATAGATCTATTCAGTCCAAAAGAGAAGAGAGGTCGGTAGGGAAGTAGCAGATAGATATGGTAACAAGGAAATATCTAGGCAGATCTTAGCAACAGATTTGAGTCACAAAAGCCGCGGGAGTATCCAGAGCCACGCCGAAGTAGAAGAAATATATGGTAGCATGAATAGATCTGGGCAATAGAGAACTTGTAGGTACAAGATTGTACAACAACAACAAAGGTGCTATGTTGCAGGTTGGCTATTTCTCAGTGGATAGAAAATACACATAGAATGAGATAGTGAGATCTCATTGAGTTGGGTGGAGAAGGAATTTCATCCAAGTGTGCAGGGGCAGGGTCCGAGGAAAGAAGAAAAGGGGAAATAAGGGAGATAATAGCTGAAAGGATGATCTTGAGGTATGGTAGTCTAGGTTATTTTCCACATTGTATTATTCCTCAGGTGGACCATTATCCCAGGACAAGATCCTAGATTTTATTCTGATAAAATCAACTAGAGCTATAAGCACGGGAGTTATTTAGTAGTCTCACGGGGGACTCAAGGACCCATGTGGAGCTTGGTGATGATGCCAAGTATGAAATGAAGGGAAAGGGAACTATCATATTCTAACTTGATTCAAGAGGTTCGTTAAAGGCCCAAGATGTGCTTTATGTACCAAAATTGAAGAAGAAATTTCTCTCTGTTTTAGTTATGGAGGAAATAGGTTTTGTTGTTACCTTTCAAAGAGGGGAAGTACTCATATGTCTAGAGGAAGCTAGCCTTGACAAAAAAGTTAACAATGGTGTCAGATAGGGAATGTTGTATTGGTTGCAGGTCCAACCTATAGGAGGATCCAAGGGAATCTTGGATCATGGATCGATGTCAGTCATAGAGGATGAGGAGAAAGAGGCTTCGAAGGTAAAAAAGTGTTCATAGACTTCCGATGTGGGGAGTCAAACTCCATGTGGGAAGAGGTATTTATACCATTCCAGTCCTGTCAGGAGTCTGAGTTGATACAAGATGACATTGATTGATGCTTAGGAGCAGAAGGATTCTAGGAGTACATTGAGGGAGAGCATACCTTTGACAAAGTTTCCAAACTTCGTGGCATTAATATGTAGCATCATTGATTATGAGATTTCTAGTGTTCAGGAAGCAGTTGACCAATAGGGTTGGAGGGATGCCAATGTGCATGATGTTGTGTGTGACATTGTGCTAGGATCGAAGGAAGAACCAATTCCAAGTGTCTCTTCGAGAAAAACCTTCCTCGCTAAGAGGAATTGTTGATGCATGTAGCACCATACATGTATTTCCGCATAGGCTTGGTGTCTAGCATGCAAAAATCTTCCATATCCTTCTATCTTGGTAACTTTACTTTAGTTAATTTTTTTTATTAAAGTAAAGTGATTTTAATAATGACTTATTGAATTAATTGAGTTGTTTAAGAAAATGCTAAAAGTAATTATCATGTAATGTAAATCTCAAGTGAGTGTGAGAAGTAATCTCAACCTTCAATCACTTTGGAGATCAGGAATAGATTATAAATCATGATTATAAAATAAAGGCTAGGGTAAAGGAGAAGACACTTTTCACATATAGATAGCAAAGAAGGAATTTTTCTAGTGTGGAGTCTTTGGAGAGTGTAGAAGCAAAGGACTTTTGCTTACACTTGACTTGAGATATGTTTGTCAGGTTAATCGAGAGATATTGACAAAGGAAATAAAGGATTGGATCACGAAGGACCGTGATTCAAGATCTTGTATAGGTGGATAAAGATTTCCATCTAGATATCAGATCAAGGAGAAGAGAGAATAAAGGTTGTTGCAGGTGGGTTTCAGTCAAGTGAAGCCACAAGGAAGAGTTGTGTCATACATAATTTTCCGTATAGGATTTACATACATGTATGCGGGCACTAGTGGATATAGAAGCATGTATGCAAGTGTATAGTAGGGAAAATCGTGTACATCTCAAAAAGCATTCAATTATGGGCCGTACAATATATCATACTTTTCCAGGTTTTTCTATAGTTGTATTTCTCTTAGTGGGCCATTATCCATGTTACAAGAACCCTAATTTTAGAAAAATAAAACCATTCTCATCACTATTTTTCCCTCCAAGGTTTTTCCAGGGGTATCTACCCAAAAATATTGGTGTTCATGTATGCATGATTTGGTTTCTAGTTTTTTTTTGTTGTTGTTGTTAACTGGGTAAATCAACAACTAATCGGGCGCATACTCGTGTGAAACGTGGTCATGTTATCTGACTACTACCACTATAACCCTAGGCACACCAACGCAGACCCTCATGCGACAGACAAGGTAAATCGAGGGTTTCAAACCGGTGAATTCACATAACATAGTGCTTTAACAATACACTTCATCACTGACTATTCTACACCCTGGGGGTTGTTTCCAGTTTTTTCTTTTGCTGCATGTTTAAAGTTGAATATTCAAGCAGTTTATTTTTATTTTGTGAGTTGTTAATCTGATTCGCAATAAGGAAACCACTAGATAACAAGATCCAACTCCAAGCTCTCTTGTTGTTGTTCATGCACAAAAATTGAATGTGTAAAAATGTTGTAGTTGCCCAAACGAATTTCCTCTATTTGTCTTACTTGCTTGACTCACACACTTCCACAAGATGATTTTTCTTAGCCCCCATGCTCCCAATAACTATGAGATGTGACTTCTCACAACCACCCTCTTATATGCATTCAATGATTGGCTTTGGGGACACTCATTCATAAAATAGAGTTTAATACATAATAATAATAAAATTCAGGAATGTGGGTGGAATTAATAGACATGGGTAATTCCCCCTTGGACCCCTCTTATAAATTCTACTAGAAACTCCCCTCTCTCGTGGATTAATTTGTCCCCCATATTTATCCATGTCCCTTTAGCAGCCGACATCACATTTTATTACTAAAACTTAGAAACACATTTCACATATACATCACTTAGTCGTAGCCACATATTATATCTACATTAAACATTAATTAAACTAGGGATTATAGAGGGGATGTTACACTCACTATTGTTGAGGAACATGAATCCATGAATAAGATTGCATCGATTGTATACATATTCTTTGTATTACAGTTTTCTTTAGTATAAAGTGGCTAAAAAATGGTGCTATATGAAAAACATTTGAGACCTCCTTTGTTGTATTTCTTAGTAGGGACCATTGCGGATCCAACTAAGATAGATATTTAAGTTTCTTGGTGTTTCCTTCATCTTCCTTGAAACACCAAAGGAACTATAGTATGTGGTCATACAATGTGCAAAGAAGAAAATTGAGAAGTGGCTAATTAAATGTATGGTTTTCATTCCCAAATTTCAAAGTTGCACCAAGATTGCTGATAACATGTGTATTACTTATCTTGTTGGGTTTGCATATTAGTGATTATCAACATATTGAGAAGTCTTCCCTTTTTAGTTTCCTTTACATAAATCAAGGGTAACAAAGACTTCCATCAAGTTATCCTTTATTGTAGTCTTAAATAATTTGGAGGTATTGAGATTATCAAAAGCTACTTAATTAATAATTTTATGTGCTAAATTAATAATTTTATAAAAATTAATGAAGTACATCTAAAACTTAGTATGATAAAACTATTGTCACGTTTGGTATGTAAATAATGCTTACATCATTTACCACTATTATATAGAATGAAGAGCATTTACCAATGTTGAAGTTATTAAGATTAAGACTTGGAAACATAGGTAACCTTGAAAACATTGTCACTCTAAGGATTCAAAGGTCACTAATGGAATTGCACTAAATATGCATACATCTATACATTTCATAGACAAAAAATGTTTAGTGTATTTATTAGTTACACCAAGAGGTGTACGCCTATTGAAAACTACAAGAATTAATAAGTTTTTAATTGCTTGACAACATAGGTATTCCAAAAGAGGACAAACACCTTCAGTAACCACTCACACAACCAGAGAAAATATCAACACACCATTGTTTTCACATGGTAAAACCTCTACAGGGAAACATCCACGACCTCAACCAATGCGACCACTTGGATGAGGGAAATTTTTCATGATGGAAATTTATTTTAAAGTGTAGAAACCTCGGTGAATATTATTAGTCCTTAATATGAAAACCATAAAATGTTTGGCAATATTTTTGTAAAAATATTTAAATTTATAAGGATTTTCTATAGTTTCTATACAATTTTAGCGATTTTAAAGGTAAAATAATTTTATCCTATATAATTTGGGCAAATCATTTTTAGAAAAAAATGGAAATCAAAAAATATGTTTTTTGGCACAAATCATGGAAAATTATTCCATGGGCGAAATTTAGCCCCTAAAACTTTCTTTGACTTGGAGAAATTTATTGATGCAAAAGAAAAATATTACAGAGAGATTTACACGAGATTTTCTCATAATTGATTATCAACAAATGACCCTCCATGCTCTTTAAATAGAGATCATGGACCAATTGACTGTTAAGACACGAATCAATGTAGCTGTTAAGACTGAGGAGAGTATGAACCGTCATATCACTCTATTTCAGGAACATATTGTGACCATTTGATTTCCTAAATACAAATGCATACTAATGCATACTAAATAAACACACTAAGAAACATATTTTTACCTAAAGACACATTATACCAAGTTGATCTTAACTAATTCCTAAGTTTCTAAATTTCCTAACATCCCCCCTTAAGAACAACTTGGGATAGGATTGTAGGGACCAAATTTAATTAAGTCTAATAAAATCCATAAATTGAAACAAAAAAGATTACTTCTACACAGAAAGGCTAAGTAATTTTTTTTTATTCAGCATATAAACAGGTTAAATTAATTAATGAACATCAATCTAGTGAATTACATAACAGAATAAGAATTACATAACATAATAAAAATACCTCTGCCTGATGCTAATTCCCGCTGATCTGGTTTTCCTTTCCCTGTTGCTTTTCCCAGCCAGATGCACTGACCAAACCCTGCCCAAAAACCGACTAACCACCCAACCAGATAGGAGCAGCCTGTCTGGCTCCCTAGCTCCAGGATACAGTAAGGAATCCTGGCCCTCGTGCCCAAAACCCCCAGCAACCCGGTGCCCCCTGCAATGGTTCACCAAAACTCCAAATATCAAACTCCCAACACCAGAAAAATATGCCAAACATAAATCCAGTCCCTCCTCCAAAATTCTTCCTCCCCCCAAAATCATCATCCCCTCTCCCGTAGGACTCTTCCCCATCATATCTCCCCCTTCACTGACTCTCCTCCCATCCATTAATTACCTTATCCCTTCCTTTATTATCGTATCCCCTCCTTTATTACCTTATCACCTCCTTTATTATCTTATCCTTAACCTTTCATACGTAAGTTTCAAAAGGATTAAATTAAAGTTATTAAGCCCCTTAATTTATTACCCATGTCATTGAATGTGATATGTAATTAATTAATTAATCAATCAAAAGTTATAAACAATTAATTAATAAATAAATAATTAATTAATACTATTAATACTAATCATTGTTTAACTAAAACCATATTAGGATAATTAATTATCTAATTAATTTTACTTAATAATCCCTATGCATCTATTTAACCAGGGTTGTTACATACACCTACCCTTCAGGAAACTTCATCCTGAAGTTAAGGTATCTCATGATACAAAGGAAAAGAAACATGGTTCACACATTCATGACAATTAACCGACACTATTAGTAAGTAAGCCAAGAAAACTCATACATACTAGTGTACATGTACAAGAAATGCATGTGTAGCTAGTACAT
>SNQJ01S0004582.1:181780-195226 GCA_010110895.2 Picea sitchensis | reverse complement strand
ATTTTATGGCGGCCATATCTTGCAAGTCTTGATCACCCAAGCATAGGTATGCCTGCCTTGGGATTTGAAATATGTCATGATATTTGTTGGATGTTTGTGTGCAGATTCCATCAGGTTCTCTATGTCTATACCCTTTCTTGAAAGTCTACAAAGTATTTCAGTTATCAATTCCTATATTCTAACTTCATACTTTGGGGGGCAATCTGTTACACGTCAAAATTACTCACTTCAATAGTGTCGCAAGTGTCGTCATTACAAGTGTCGCAAGTGTCTCTTTTTTCTCACAAGGTCGCAAGTGTCGCATGTTGCTCACAAGTGTCTCAAACATCAAACAAAGAATACTACCATGATGCCTATGTCTTTCCCATAACGACATGGGAAGGACACTTGAAACACCTCAAACATTTGATTTGGAAGAGGAGAAATGAGTCAGCAGGCTTGCAAACCTTTTGCCATCTGAAAGCAACTCAAAAACTAATTTTTTGGAGGGGAGTGCTCCCCCTTACACTATCTCGAAGTGCCAAAACTCCCCCTTACACTGTCAGGGAGTGTTATAAAGCTCCCCTGGCCCTTTTGAGGGAGCGCTATAGATTTTGAAAGCGCTGGCGCCCCCCTAAAGCCTACTAGGGAGCGCTACAGCACTCTGATGGCCCTTTTGAGGGAGCGCTACCTATTCTGGGAAGTTGTTAAGCTGTTGAGATGAATGGGGGAAGCACCTTTTCATTCTTGGAAGGCAGTTAGATTCGAATCGCTAGTCCAGCCATGATCTTAGGGCAGGTCCTCAACTGAAGGAGGAAAATCCTCAACTTTCCCAAGGATATCTCAAGTGGTTACAGCCTCTCCAAGGCTATATAAGCAAGCTTTCTAATGGTGAAAGAGAAATGGAAAAAGGAGAAATACGCCAAACTTATGATCTCATAAGTGGTGTTGAAAGGAGGAAGAATTATTGCATGAAACCTATGATCTCATAGGAAACACACAGTCAACCAAAGGAGAGTGATGAGTGAAGCTGCTGTCATCTAGGTTGTGGATCTTTTGAGCAAGGATTAGATGAAGAGGACCCGATGAAGATGTCGCATTCGCATCTACGATTGTAAGTACTACTGTCGTTATTCTCATTAATATGACATGCTTGGCCTATTTCTTTCTAGTTTGTGTCTAATGCTACATGAACTTATCATTGATAGATAAATTTGTTTTCAAGCTAATATCAATAGATTAGGAAGTGGTTGTATCTTGTTTGTCAACAAGATTCAGTGAGGAGAAAAGGATTGGAGCACAACTCGGAGCATGCAGGGACAAATGTCGATAAAGAGGTACTTTTGTTCTCCTTCCTTCTCATGTCTTAGTTTAGATATATTTGAAAGGAAGTCAGTGTCCACGTTAAGCATTTTATGTCTTAGAGTTAGGGTCAATCTCTTAGAGGCGATCTACCTATCTGCAGGGAGATTTTACTACAACAAGGACAAGGTTTGCAACTGGACTAAGTGGTTGCGACAGTGGGAAAACACCTGGAAAGGCATGTTATAGAGAAAATGATACAAGAGTTTTCCAAGCAGGAAGCTCAGACGAAGCAATAAGTCAAGGCAATTCTAGCTAAGATCGAGGCCTTCGAAGCAGCGTTGCCCAGATCTGAGTGACTCGGGATGAGTCATGGGTGAATGTTGGGGGCCTATTATCCCTTGACCAATTTTTGAGGAAACATTGGTCAAGTTTGACCACCTTTTTGGACTTCGACAAGCTATTCGAAGATAGAGCTCCCAAGTAGAGCTGAGATCACGGGATCTCACATGATGTGTGGACCCAGCCAGGGGTTCATTAGGGGTTTTGTATTAGGGTTTATGGGATGTGGACCTATGGTTTTACCCATGATTAGACCTTTTTGTAAGCGATTGTCAAAGTATAAATAAGAAATAATGTAATATAGTAAGGGGGATGTAATTGGATAAGTGCAAGAGGCAAGTATCTCTGAGTTTCTTTGTGCAACAAAATGTGTATGTAAGGCTTTGTGCTTGATAGAGGAGTTGGTTTTGTGCCTTGACCTGATTTTGGGAAGGTGGATTTGGTGCTTAGTGTGCAGATCACCTGTCTGATGTGAAGCTTGGATCTGTGTCTTAGTGCACAAGAGAAGATTAATGTAAGATATTCAAGACTAATAAAGAAGAAGAAGTTGTTGGTGGACGTATCCCCACACTGGGGTGAACCACGTATATCATGTATTGATGGTTTGCTTTGAGCTATGATGTTTATGTTGTGTATATACATAGTGCATTGATTGTTATGTATGATAGATAGATCTATGAATGATTATTGTTTTATTTATGTTAAATGTGTTAGATCTAACTTATGATTCTAAGTGTGATGTTTATTTTGTCATTATTACTGCAACAATCTACCCTTAGGGTTTGTTGTGGGATGTGAATGATGTTGATAACTAATGCATGTTGTTCTTAAGTACTTTGTGAAGTGTGGTAATCACATATATGTGTCCTATATTGGTTATATACACCTGAGTCTTGTAATCCCCCCATGCTTCTACCTCAGGTGAGACTTCACCTGCTCCATAGGTGTTGCCGAAAGGGCCGGTAGTTAGGGTTTTTTTGGTGCGTTGTTGAAGCGTTGAACCCTGGGTCTTCCCCTGTGCCAACAATAAGTCCTAATTTTTTTTGAATGGGTTAGAGGAAGAGTTAGAAAGCCAATTGACCCAAATATTTCCTTTTACTCCTTTTGACAATGGGTTAAGATACTTGGGGTTTCATCTTAAACCAAATTATTATATATTTAAAGTTTGGTATTGGCTCTATAAAAATACAAAAGGAAGGGTAACTAATGGGTCATATATGAATGTTTACCCTAATAAAATTAATGTGCAAGGAATCCATATTTGTTGGTTATTCTTAGGTCACATTCTAGAGGGAATATTGAAAACAAAATAGGAAAAAGTATTTGAGTTCCCTATGGACTGGAAAAAGAGAGAAATCATACCTTTGGTTAAATGGAAAATACTTGAAAAAACTAAAGTAGCAAGAAGTTTAGGCTTGAAAACTAATCACATTTTCAAACGTTCACTAACTACCAAGAGCCTTTGGAGAATGATGCAAATGGACTGTGGGGAAAAGTAATGTCTAAGAAGTATAGAGATCTGTACCAAGAGCCTTTGGATAATGATGTAAAATGAAGGATTGTGGGGGGGAATAATTTATGAGAAGCACATAGCTCCTGAATTAATGGAGGATTGAATAAGGCAATAAGGAAAGGCAGTTGGAGGGGCTTCAGTGATTTGGAAGGATTTAGTGAAGTCCTTTCCTCTTTTAGGAAGATATTTGGTTTGGAAGGTAGAGAGAGGGAACAGGGTAATATTAGGGAAGATCTATGGATGATATATTCAAAAATTATAGGACTTTTGTATCCCTTAATGAACACTATTTGTCATGTGAATTTACAACTTATCAAAAGTTGTAATCCTAGGTATTAATTTTATATGGAAATAAGGAAGGAACTTCTAATTCAATTAGATCTTCAAAGGGGGGAAGTTAAAGAATGGAAATGGTTTATCTCACGTCTTAATCACAATGTTATTAGACTAAAGGAAGAGAACGATGAAATCATCTGGTGAAATAAAAAATCCAATGGAGCATACACAACAAAATTGTTTATCATGGTCAAAATGGAGGAGAATGAAATGGGAGAGAAGTTGTGGTGGTGGAAATTTGTTTGGGAATTGAATTGACCCTTAAAAACTAAACTGTTCTTCTAGTTGACATTATTCAATAAATTTCTCAGATGGGACCATTGTTAAAAGAGAACATGGCAAGGCATAGGGGTGTGATGGGGGCCAAAGGAGCCACTAGAGTTAATGATAGTGTAGGTATGGTGGTCATTTAATATAAGGTGGATTGAGTGCATGTTGGCATAACAACTAACATCTTGTGTCTCTTTGACTTTTGAAATACAAAATTGTTTCTTATGCTCACTGCGTAATATGATTATACACATCAGATGGCTTGTGTTTCTTGTGTACAAAGGTATGAGTATTATTGTTAATCAATCTTGTTTGGATTTAATTTTTGTAATTATGTGCTGTCATTTATTGATTAAGTTCTCTATCTTAAATTTCATGACTGTAAAGCATGAAATTGAAGCCCCTTTTTCGTACAGATCGTTGGCTGAATTATTGAGGTAATCTCCCTTTGCATTGAGTTAAAGGTGACTGTTTGTTTCCTTTAATTGAAAGTCTAAATTAAAAGGCCATGGACTATGTTTTTATTAGAAACCATATGAATTATGTTCAAAACAAAACAACCAAAAAAAAAACTAAACATGACTCATGACCTAAAGAAAAACAACTAAACCCTATATGAAATATGTGAGACCGATTCAATTAAATCAAGCCTAAAACTACAACATATCTAAAAACCCATGGTTAAACATGTTTCTATTAAAATATACCCTATCCTAATGGCCTAAATACGACTCCCAATACCGTCCACTATCATATCACGTTACGTCATTAAGTAATGCTCACTTAACGGACTGGCCGATCAACTGTCATATGAATTATTACCCTGCAAATGTATTGATGTCCTTGATTTCGAGTTAGTTATTAGTAGAAAGTAGTGAGGGTTCCATCATTTTAGTGGCTTTGAACGATTTTGTCCTCTGGTTTCTTGGATCTAATCAAAACTTAGAGTTGGGAATAATGGTAGCACCTCCCCATTTCCCTAAATGTCGATTTATCATGAGGTATGTGAAATTGGTCTCTTCAACTATTTATGGGTTTGGCTTGTTGCAAGCACATGGCTCTCATGTTGATGAACATTGTTTTTTTGCCTTCTGGTTCACTGCCTATGAATTCATGGCCCCTATATTTTGGATAGAGCTGAGTGGCTCACAAAATTTGTTGTCTCATGACGATGCTATGGATATCCTGGTTCAGTTTGGTTGGGTGAAATTTATACAATCATTCGATGGCTTTAACCTAGAGGTTTCCAAGAATTTTTCCAAGACGTTTGATGGAACTGGAGCCAAAATAGGAGATATTAGGTTATAGGTTACCGAATAATTCATAGCCAAAGCGACTGGTTTGTCTCGGGAGGGTGAACGATGGTTTAAGCACATGAAAGTAATCGACATTCTGTGGAAGTCTCTGTTGGTCTCTAGGAAATCGCACTACCAGGTAAAAGGTATGTCAATAGAACTATTTAAAACATGTTGGTGTAGTTTATTATTGATCATAAAGAAATTTATCACCGGTGAAGGATGCTACAGATTAGTGTTCCTATTTCACATACGTTTGTTAATGGTTTTTCAAGGATTTAGTTTGAACTTGCCCTTTTACTTGCTTATAAGCCTGCGAAAAATATCAAAGTTTTACTAAAGGTTGAACCCCAATCCTGAGTCTAGTTCATTTCACCATGGTTTGATTTGCATATTGGTCAATTTCCATTTGGGTAGCACAGAGGACACCTGGAAAGGTTTTCTAGTAAGGAATGGATTCTTCCTATAGCAAATTGATCCCACTGTCCACTTAACGCAGGCTGTTGAAGAACTTGTTTCTCCAAAAAATTTGTCCCATTCGCTCTATGATTTTAGAATCGAAGTTCAAATACAAAATGACTCTGTCATTTCTCCCAGTGATCAAACCAAGGTTGTTTCTATGACCAAAATGGAATCCAAAAAACAAGAATTTTTGTCGAAGAAATCCTTAGAAGAGGTCCTTAGTCATTTGAGAAATGAGTCATTAAATGTTGTTGGTCATTCACAACATCCAACACTAGTGGTTATTGGAAAATTTAAAGGGAAGGGAAAACAAATTAGGGAGGAGGTCTGTGATGTTGATTTTAAAAACAAAAGAAGTGGTCGGATCCTGTCAAGAAAGATAAGGAATAAAGATAAATAGAAGAACGATCATGTTCCAACGATTATAATAGAAGATTTAAACTATGTCAAGAGTGTAAGCCCAAATTAAGCAAGGGATAGTCATCCATGGTATGATTTAGTTTCAAAATTAACTCCTCTCCTTCAAAACTGTGAGGGATTTGAAGGAATCTAGATCGATTTAAAGGCTATGATGGCACAGGAAAAGACCCTAGCCTCAGATTACCGACAACCACTCCCAAATATGGAACTTCTATGTTGTGATGAATGTTTAGCATGGATTCAGAGATACTACATAGACATGTCATACTTTCATATGTGTATTAACTAGACGTTGGTGAAAAATAGAAATCTTGAAAGAGAAAATTGGGATTTGAGAGATGAATTACAACAAACTCTTCCTTGGGAAAATAAAAGATTCAAAAAATCTGGGGATATCATCATTAAGAATTCAACTAATATCAATGTTGTTATGAGTTTAGATATGTACGAGTCTTCTTTGTCAAATGTCTAATTTGGTAAATAAATTTGTGGTTTATTTTCATTTTTGATTGGTTTGTTAAAGCATAAGTTGTTACACTATTTTTAGACTAGCTACAGAATCAAACATTATGTAGCTTGTCTTAAATTAGTTTATGAGATTTTTAATTCAATTATTTTTTTTTTCAGGTCTCAAGAAAGAACGTAAAAAAATTCCTATACACTAATGGCTTATTGGAGGATCATGAAGTATTTCTAATTTGAAAATAGTTTATGTTTCAAACAATGAAGAAAGTATTTTTGAAAATTGTTATAACAAACTTTTTCTAAGTTGTTATAAACATTATTGTTATAAACTCAAGTTAGGAAGTGGTTTTTAATATACTCTATTTCGGAAGATCAATCCATGTCCTATGGATTTGGGAAGTAGATCAGTGTAGTGTTTAAATATTCTATTAAGTTTTGATATAGAGGAGGAAAAAAATTTGGGAGAGGGACTCCTCAATATTTTTAATGAAGAATATAGAATCATGCTTTAAGTAAGGCTTCTGTCCTATGGATTAAAGAACTCAGTTTGCATTATGATATATTTATATTATGATTCATGTTCTCCAGAGTAATCAATTGTGGATTGATTTAAATTAACTTTTGTCTGTTTCATCAATTCATGATTAATTATTATCATATCTATATTAATTCTCTCAATCTTTCAGCAGTCTATTATTCCAAATTGTATAGTTTCAGGTGATTGTATTATCTTGATGTAAATCTCAATATGTATTGAGTTAATTCATATATTTTGAGTATGAACAGATCCATTTTTTCCACAGAAATTTATTTCCTATTGCAGATAATCATTTGTATCCTCACTTGGAATTATTAAACATGAAAATTGTTCTTTTTGTAGTTTAAATGAGATTTGAATTGTTTGAGTGAAGTGACTTCCACTTGATATTTTCATAATCTTAGAATTGTACAATCTATTTTCTATAGATTTATATTAACAAGTAGGTTGCAGGAGTATCTTAGCATAGGAAGACACAGACACATTCTTCTTCTTTAAACATTGGTCAGTTCTAGGTTAGTTTATTTTCTTCTCCCTTATTTTTTATTTGTGAATGTAGATCCACCTTTAGACTTAATACTTTTCCTATCTGAGTCATATCATTATTATTTGCATTCATTCTTTTCTTTTCTGATTTGTAAAAGTAGACTATTAATTGATTTCGGATCTCTTTATGTTTTTCCTAAGATTTGGTTCTATTCTATAAATTTATCTTTTCAAGGTTTTCATTAAATATTGCAGTTTGTATATTTTGAACACTTTGTATATATTTGGAATATAGTACTATATAGTAGGTAATTATTTAGATTCAGATCCTAGTATCAGCTAACGGAGATGTAAAACCTATCAGGGTGAGTCATCCCAAATGACTTAGGTTAAATAGACAACTTCAGATCGGGCTTACCCTCACAGTTTACGGTGTGTTCACATATGCCAGTGAAAAAATGGTGCTATAAGGAGGCACAAATAGATATTAATGGCATGAGGGGTTCAAAATAAACCTCCTAACAATCGTTCCCCAGTTATAACTTGTAGTCATTTAGACTCCACTGTTATACCCGAGATAACCACTACATCTGAACCCCAACTTGTTATTCTTGTTGAACCTGCAACACTGCTTCCTCGGGGAATTGATTTACAACATATTATCAAAATTTATTATCAATCAACAATAAGAACCCAAGGCACATTGGCCAGACATAGACAATTTGGTGAACAATCACATCGACCACTTGATTTTCCCAATCAACAACAAGATACTCTTTCCACTGGTACACCAAATTACACATTATGATATATCTTGGTTGATCCATCCAAATCACTCATTCTAGGTATTGGGGGATTTGTACTTCCTCCTTCACCACCTCACCCTTCTCCACCTCCCTCAGGAGGAGAGTCTTTTGACCAGGATAGTTCATCTTTTGAATCTTCTCAAACCTCTAACACTTCACAAAATCCATCTTTGATGGCTAATAAAAATAGTCATGCTAGGCCTTGTCTTGACCAAGATGTTGTGGTAGTACTAGGACCAAAACATACTCTACCCAAAAATCCTGAAAAATGGTTACCAAATTTTGATCCCGATTCTAAGCAATCAGCTGAAGAACATAAAGATGTCGTTTGTATATTTTTTTCCTATACCTTCGAAGGAAATGACTCTAGATGGTACTTCGCACAACAGCCTCAAACTATTGTTTCCTAGGACATATTTGAAACCTTTTTCTTAGAAAATTTCAGGGATGACAACTCTCCGGAAGTGCTAGTTATGGAATTATCTAGCATGAATATGAATCCCAAAGAGAAGGTTAATGACTTTAATCAGATATTCCTTACGCTTAAAAATAAGATCCCTGCAGAATCCATTTCTGTTGAAAACTTTTTATTTCTTATTATGTTAAATCTCTACAACATAATACAACTATGTGGGTTAAAAGGTCTAAGAAAAATACTATATTAGAAGCTTTTGAATAGGTAGTCCTCATTGAAAAGGATATACTCATCTTAAAAGATAACACAAACCCTAAAGTTGAATCAACTTCTTCCTCCAAGAAGAAGATAGAAATTATTACAAAGCCTCCTTCAAATAAGAAAGAGAAAGAACCCTTAGATATGGAGAGCTTACAAAAATATTTTCAAAGTCATCTAATTAAGTTATAGATTTGAAAATTTTTGTAGACAAAGGATCTTCAAGTAAAGGAAATTATCGACCACCTTTTAGAAGACCACTTCCAAATCCTCCCAATAGATCAAACCCTACAGCTGAAGGCCTAAGTTTAGAAGGATTACATCATGCTATACAAGCCATATTGGATAGATCTGATATTTTTGTTGTTGTCCCACCTAGAAATCAAAATGATGCAGAAAATGAGGATGAAGAAACACCTAATGAGGGAGACTCATCTCCTCCAGTTTTTGGGAATCTTTCAGACACTATTTTTCAAACTAATTTTGAATTTGTCCTTAATGACCAACATCCTTACAATACTCATAGTAAAAGTCAAAACAAATATGTTCTTGAGGTAAATAAGAATACAATATCAAAACAATCAAGACAGGTTGAAACATAAAGAAACTCTCGCTTTCTTTGATATAGACTAGGACCCTATTAAGGATATTAATATATTAAAATAAAATGTATCGATTTATGAGCTACTTAAATTTCCTCCCATCCTATAGAAAATGTTACAAAGCATAGATGATAATGGTAAAAAGAAAGATCTTCTAGACAAAAAATCTGCAAAAAATGGCATTAATAAAGCAAAGGATATTGCGGAAAAAAGGTACCTGGAGACTATAATAAAAAGAAGGACGCTATAGATAAAATCATAGGAAATCTAGATAAAATTTCCTCAGATACAACAGATAAAAATCAGTAGACTTCTTCTCCCACACCACAAAAGAATGTACCACCATTTTTGTTAACATTTGAAATATTTAATAGAAACATGCATAATTGTATGGTGGATTCTGGGGCTTCATCAAATGTAATGCCTTTGTTGGTTTTCCAAAAGATCAATGACGAAGTTAAACCTTCTGATTTGAAAATCATTCAGTTAGATAGAACTAATGTCACAGTTGTTGGTGAACTTAAATATGTATTGATCAGATTATCATCTAGCCCAAAAGTGCACCAGGTAATCGACATAGTAGTCGCGGATATTCCAAAGGTATATGGCATGTTTCTAAGTAGGGATTGGTCTGAACAAATCCATGGTTATTTTACCATATATTGGTATCACTTATGGTTACCAGTAAATGGTCATCCAAATAAACTTAGAATCAATAGGGAACGCTATCTGAAATATACAGTTACAAATCTACATGATTCAAATGAATCTTTTGTCCCCAGTGTGAATGCATTAGAATGTCAAGGTATGAAATATTTATTTGGGAATCTTGTGGCTGAAGTATCTAATATTGGAGGCTCAAATCAACAATCTAAAATATCGGTCTGCACTCAGGTATTAGCCTCTAAACATGATGTAAATATTGTAAATAGTTGTGAGAATGATGAAATTTGGCCTTTATACTTTGATGGGTCAAAATCACGTGAAGGAGTCAATGTAGGATGTTTATTGATAGAACCTAAAGGTAATAAGACATTTATTTCTTGTAGATTAGAATTCTATTGTACAAATAATATGGCGAAATATGAAGCTATCGTGCAGGGACTCAAGAAAACCATTGACCTGGATGTCCAATGCCTAGTTGTATTCGGTGATTCTGAAATTGTTGTCAAACAAGTAAAAAAAATATTCATTGTCTATTTGTTCACCTAAAAAACTACCAGACTGAGGTATGGAACTTGATTAATAAATTTCTCACTTTTAACATAAGTTCCATTCCTAGATTTAGTAATTATGAAGCTGATTTGTTGTAAAATGTAGCATCAAAATTATTACCTACTGAAGGCTTCTCTCCTAACTCATTCTTGTCCCTTGGTTATGTAAGAAAGAGAAGATTAAGGAAGGAAGGAAAAGTATGAACTACGCGGAAGGCACATAAACCGAGGAAGGGTCGAAGTGGTTAAAGAAGCAGAAAAGAAGGAATGAAGTAAGGAAAAACAAGTTGTTGAAAGAGAAGGTCAAGGAAGATAAAGCAACAAAGAACATGGATCGTGGACAACTCAGCAAGAAGAAAAATACACCAACAGATGATTTGGATCACTTCGCGGAAAATAAGGAAGGACAAGATGGTGAAGACCTGAAAATATGGGTCAAGTGGACTGGGGTTTTAAACCTAGGGTTTTAGATATAGGGTTTTAACACCTAAAATTCGGTATAAGGTTGTCTAAGAGTCATGGAATGTATAAATAAAGTTCTAGAAGAGTTGAGAAGGTTGGTCATTGGTTACTAATATCATTGATGAGAGAGATATTGATATAGAAGTAGTGTGGTTGTAAATCATTTTGTATTCTAATATATTAAACTCGGTGCAAAGATCAATCCTACAACTGGGTGAGCAGGGAGGGGAGAGAGAGAGAGAAAGAGAGAAATTTGTAGCTAGGTGCACAAATAGAATTGTATATTTTCATCTAATATATCAAGAAACATAGTTCTGTGGAAGTAGCCCTAGGGAAAGGGTGAACCACGTACATATTTTTGTTCTTTGTGATTCATGATGTGTATTTTCTATCTATTATAAGTTCATTGCATTGTTGTGTTAAAGAGAAGAGATATAGTTAAATTTGCGAAGATGAGTAGAAGACTATAAAGAATCTCTAGGTTGTATTTCATGGTTGGTATGGATTCACCTTGCATTTCCTCTAGTTGTAGACACATGTGTCCTACAACCCCCCTATTGCTACTTCGAGTGAGACTACATCTGCTTCGCAAGTGTTGCTGAAAGGGCCAGTAGTTAGGGTTTGTTGGTGCATTGTTAGAGTTGAACCCTGGGTTTGCCCCTATGCCAACAAATGGTTTTGTTGTCGGGACCGGGATCTTCTTGAGGGAATTTCAAGGTGGTTTCCATCGAAGACCGAGATTCAGAAGTGGATATAAGAACAAGAAAGGGACTTCGTTAAAGCTCAGAAAAAGAACCCCAGCATTAGTACAAAAGATTGGTTGGGAAGGTACATTTTTACCTACATGCATGATATTTTATTTGGAGAAGTTGATAAGGAGTTATACAAGTGCTTAGCCAGATTAGTAGACACCCAGTTTGAGATCAGATCTAGAATACCTGTGGTCTAGATTGTAGAGTTGATCAAGAAAGTCACGAGAGTCGATAGCATTGTATCAAGATCAATAGATATCTTGTTTGATAGCACTATTGGAGGGTACATTACTGAGTTTTATATTGACAAATTAGAATCATATAGTCAAGCAGAGACACATTTATTTAAAGGACCGAGAGGGAAGTTTCTACACTTTTTGAAGATAAATATTAAGATGTTATTGCATGAGAAGAATATCCTGAATATACAGTAATCGGTTGGGTTTTTAAAGCTAATGTTCAAGAATTCAGAGAGCGACAGTGACACAGAAGCTGGACACACGCACAATGGGAGATCGTTCAGAGAGGTTCCTCTTGCAAACCTTTTTAAGCATAATTATGGAGATGAGGGATTCTATAGTGGAGAAGAAGCAGATCTAATAGACGAACAGTATTCAGAGTCCACAAGGGCAGAGAAAATAAAGATTGAAGAACTTCACCGAGGAGAACCATAAACTTCAAGAATTGTGCCTACTGTCGAAGTAAGTACTATTACTCCTCCTGGTGTTTTTGCAGCATTAAGAAATCAAAGTAACCAGAGTAGTCAGAGCAATCAGGGTACTGTTAGAAGCAGTGTAGTACATACTCAGTCGAGAAACCAAGGAAGATGTAACAGCCAAATAATTATAAACAACATTTACTTCCATAAGCAATTTATTTCATTAACTGAGATAACAACTTCATAACATAACAACAATCTTTATAACAACAACTTCAACAACTTAAATTTATCAATGAATAATGTTTTTTTTTCAGAATGAAATAAATACATAATTTAACAATTTACCTGGTTCTGATGCTAATTTGTGTTGCCTTGCTTCCTTGTTGTTGCCTTCCTGCTACCTGATACCTGGATCAACACTGCCACAAACAAGAAAATAACTGCCCAAAACTATTTTCCTCCCTACCAACTAGGAAAACTACCTAGCTCCAGGATATCTACGGATATCCTGGCCCCCGTGCCCAAAACCTCCAGCAACTCGGTGCCTCAACTGATCAAAAGCCACAGTCAGAAACTCTCTGCTCCCAACAAATCTCATAGTCCTCTTGAATCCATCCTCTGTCGAATCCCCCTCTGTAATCCTTCCTTTCCTACCTTATTCCTCCTTCACTAACTCATGCAATTACTTCTCCAACCACCCCCCTGTCCTCCTTCCTTCGTCCTCATTCAATGTTTTATCTTCTCGGGATTCATAGGCTATCCCTCTCTGCATACGCAACCATTTTATAACATTTTTCATTGATCTCTTAAATTTATTTCTCAGGTCATTAAATGTGATCTGTAGTTAAATTATTACTTAGTTAACCAC
>SNQJ01S0004582.1:162596-173873 GCA_010110895.2 Picea sitchensis | reverse complement strand
GATTAGGTCATACGCCCCAAGAGCAGTGACGTATACCTTCAACCTGGTGGTGCACACTCCTAGGTCTACTATACAATTATCGACACTAGGTCCTACATCTTGTTTTTCCCTCGAATCCATCTCGACTTGTTTAAAGTCATCGTGCTCGTAGGCTGCTAGCCCACTCTTTTCTAATGCAGATGGTGAAATGAAACTATCTGTCGCACCAGAATAAAAAAAAATCTTAACATTAATATGATTTAGTGTACTTGATGACTCCACCACAGTGGATTGATGTTCAGCCTGGCGGTTATTAACCGCTGCGTAAATCTAGTGGTTGTTACTTGACCTCCCCATTGGTTCCTTTCCTTCTCTATCCAAAAACCTTGATTGTAACTCTGGACAGTCCCGTTCGTAATGGGGTCCTTCACATCTCCAACAGGTAATACGATATTGAACCGATGCACTGTTATGTGACTGATTCCAAAATGAGTTCCTTCCCCTGGAACCCCTGCCCCTACTAGTTGTTCCCCGAGATGGTCATGGACCTGTCTGCACCATTGGCAAAGAACGAGATGTTGCACTATCTCCCATTGAAATCCCTGTAGCTACTGTCCTTGGCACGACTCTATTACCATAAGGTGGTGGCCTTGAGCCCCCTCCCCTAGGAAATGTCCTCAGGGTCTTTCCTACGAATCCAGGCCGATGCGAAAATGTCGATCTTGTACCCCCTGTTAAGTTCATGTGTTCTTCCGTGTAACACGCACTTTCTACCACCTCCGCTACTGAAGATGGTTTTCGCATCCGCACCATAGCTCTTATCTTCGGGTTCGATCCATAAACAAAGTGCTCTGCCTGTCACTGGTCATTGTCCATATACGAAACGTATTTGACCAGTTCCATAAACCTGATCTCATATTCTTCTACAGTTCTGTTTCCTTGTACTAAGGAAAGAAATGCCCCTACCTGTTGCTCCTCATAGTATGTTGGTAGATATTTCCTTCGGAACCTCTCCTCGAAAAGTTCCCAAGATACTGTGTCTGGGGTAAGGTCTAGTTGTCTTTCCAAGTTGCCCCACGAGTTCAAGGCATTGTCTCTTAACTAGAAAATTGTGATCTTTGCCTTTGAATTGGACGCATAGTCCCTTAAGGAAAAACACCTTGTCATGCCTTCCAACCATGCTTCCGCGCGTTCACTGGCGCGACCCCCAACAAACTCTGGAAGTTTGATCTTCTGCAATTCTCGCGTGATGTCTTCAGGTGGAAGTCCTCCCCCTGAATCCCTTGATGCTTCTGGATTACCCGTTCCAGATGGCGGGGGTTCCACTTTAGTCCCTGCTGGTTGGCGCCCCTTTAAAGTCTCGTTAATGGATTCCAACGAGCGCAGTATGAGGGCTAGTTCGGGCGATGGTGGTGGTGGTGCTGGTGGTGCTGGTGGTGTTGGTGGTGTTGGTGGTGCTCGTAACGATGCTCCCCTGCCTCGACCCCTTCGAGTCCTGACCATCTTGTATGACTTAACCTACATCACCCCAAAGTTATTAGGGTGAGTTCCAGGACGTTTCAAATTGGTGCTACTTAAACTTAGAAATAGAGTTAGGCGTAAATTTTCTTTACTTGTCTGTAAACAGACATTACTCCATCAGGGGATTGGCTAGGTTTGGGTTAGGATTAAGCATCTAAGCTTGGTTAACATCGAACTTTAAGGTAGATTAACCTTACACTTTAATAAAATAATTAATTTAAAATTATTATTACACTAATTTAACCCAAATTAACTTTACTTTAATTTACACTAACTTGACCTTATTTATATATAAATTATTTATACTAAATTATTTAATTTATTTTAAATTATTTCTATACTTTAAAATATATATATGAAAAAAATGACTAAACATGCACCCAAGGATTCAGGCACGCATGAGTTCCACATGCTCGTCTGTCTTCCTCAAGCTCCCTCATATCTAACCCCCAAATTCTACACCTTTCAGCTCTTCGAATCCCTACGCGTCCTTCTCACTCACTGAGACCCTCCTCGTGTCATTCCTTCTCCTCCAAAGATCTTCCTTTGCTCTGTTCAGAGGTTTCCTGGATTTCCCTTGCCATGGCTCACATCCTCATCGTTGTTCTGATCACTTTACTAGCGTTGGTTATTACTGTATATGCTCCAGTTCGTTTTGCAGAAATAGAGTATATTGATGTCGCCACTGACAAGATCCAGGACTTGGAGTCCAGTATCCTTGAAATGTTGTAAACCAATCCCCTGTCTGTACACTTTGCGGAGCTCTCCCTCAGCTATGGTAAGAGGCACGATTCAGTCCACCTGCTTGTGCATAGCCTCAATACCTTTGTGAAGAACGCGGAGTTGATTGAGTCAAGAATCTGCATAAACCTTCCTTACACTATGGTAATGAATGGTAATTTCCTCTTTTGAAACAAAATGATTTGCTTGTAATTCTAGCTCTGTACGAATTTTGGTATTTTACTTTCAATTTATTTCATTTATATTTATAAATTTATTCGTCTGTGCATATGCATATAGTTAGATCGGTGTAGATGCTAGGTGGGTGTATGCATATACGTTGTCTTCCCGTATTTCCCACGGCCCTTTGCTCCTAACTCTGAAATTCCCCACTTAAATTTCGGGTTTCAGGGTTTCCTTATTCCCGATGCCGCGAGTTTCCTGTCCTCACGGACTCCCGATCTCCGATATGTCGATGCGCTACCTTCTAACTTTAGCCCTCCCCTGGCTATGCTTTGGTCCATTTGACCCTGGCCTATGTGACCGTAGTCCTATTCCCTGTCAGGATTCGGGGTTTCGCGACTCTCGCTGTCACGAACCTCTATCCTCATAGAATCCTGATTATTGATTCTCCGATATGGCACTTTATGTGCTAGCCCTCCAGGCTAGACATCCCCCTCATATGACCGTCGTTCCATGTGACCACCGTCATACTCTCTGTCGGGATTCGGGGTTTCGTGACTTCTCCTGGCGTGATTTTCTCGTCACCGAGAATCTTGAAATGTCGATCCCCGTTGCACGTTTTGGATCTTTCCTCCACGTCACCACTTCCTCGTCGCTCCATCGGGTATTGGGAAATCGTGACTTCTAATGCAACAATTCCTTTGTATGCAGAAACCTCGAAATGCCGAGCCCCGACTCTTTTAGATCCTCAGACACGCGTCCCTCAAATCGAACGGCTCCGACCATGTGCAATAGTTTCACGACTCCGAAAACTCCGATATCTCGAACTCCGACTTTCCAAGATCTCTCGCCACGCGTCCTCGCCAATGGACGATGTTGATCCTATCGGGAAATCATGGATCGCGATTCCCTGTTGCACAAATTCTTTACCTGTGAAAACTCTGATGCCCCCAAACGCCGACTCTTTAGGATCTCAAGCCACGCGTCCTCGCCGATGGACGGTTCAAAACTCCCGTCGAGATATCGCGGATCGCGACTCCAACATGAGAGCGTTCTATGTCCTCGAAAACCCTGATATCTCGACTTCCTGGTTGGCTGAAAACTGGCCTCCACTACACCTCTGTCCTCCTTCTCTGCTGTGATGATAGCTGGCCCCCACTCATCAGGGTTTCGCGGATCGCGAATTCAAAGTGCCTAAACATCATGTCCCTGGGATTCTCGATTTCTCGATGGGGCCAAACACCGATGGTTCTCGATGGTTGCCACCTGTCCCATAGATGGACAGCTCTGATTGTATCGGGATTTTCTCTACGGATTTCCCGACCTCTTGCTCACAAAGTTCCCGACTCTTCCCGGATGATGGACACATGTCCTCCACTCTGACTCTGGTGATCCCAAAATGCTTATGTCACTATCGGGATATCACGGATCATGATTCCCAACCACGTGTCCCTATTGTTTAGATGGCTCTGATCCTATCGGGAAATCGCGGATCGCGATTCCTTGATGCAACAATTCGACACTCCTGAAATCCCCGATGGGTAAAATCCTGATGCCTCCCCAGAATGCTGACGCGTGTCCTGCTGAGGTCAATGGTTAGGATCCTTTCTCAGGATTCGAGAACCACAAGGTCTCGATTCTCCAGCTTAACAAAACCCCGATTCTCCAATGACTCACCTCCTGTCAGGCTCTCTTGGATGGCGCTCGATTGCTGCCACGCGTCCCTCCAACAGACGACCCCGATTACGTCGAGATTTCGAGACTTCCAATGACCCGTTTCTCTTGTTCTCAGGAACTCTGATTTCTCGATTGACGATATGTTGACAGGCGCTTGATCTCCACCACGTGTCTCTCTTCAACGGACGGTCCAGATCTGATCTTGCTATTTCGAGACTTAAAATGTCCCGACTTCCTTGACTTCATGAATCCTGATTTCACGAACGCTGATATCTTGATAGCTTCACACATCTCATCGAGATTTATCCTCCTGTATCCCTTGAGGATTTAACTCCCTCGTAACTCCTTGTATATCCGATGGTTGTCGGGTATCTGCCCGAGATCTGACAGATCAGATCCGTTCTCCCACGTAATAGGCAGCTCTCCTTCGGGATAATCGATTAGTTTCATAAAACATTACGTAGTGTTAAAATTGCTTTCTTGGCAAGGTTAAAATTTGTATGGGTCTATAGTTCCTGAGATTCTTCATTATTTAAAATTTTTACTGAGATTAATATAGGCAACTAGTTTACACTGTTCCTGCGCAATACAAGTCTTCTAAATTTCATTTTTATTTTTTTTCCGACTGCGCATTGGTAGTTCCTCATTTAGGTAAGTTCGAGGTGAAGTAGGCCTTTTCAAGGTCTTGCAAAAGTCCTATTGCATTTTATATAGTATAATTCATGTAGTTATGGAATCTTTCCAACTTCAAGCCTTCGACAAAAGTTTCCCTCAACATTTCCATCGATTTCAGGTGGTTGTCTTACCCGAAACTTCATTGACAAATATTGCTCAAATAAAATTAAATTATCAACTCTCTTTTTCGTGCTCAATAGCTTTATCAGGCTTCTTTAAGGGTAGCCATTTTATTGGAAGTGTTCCTTCAAACTTTTTGGTTTTCTTCCACTATTTTAAAGGCGTTCCTTTGAATATTCAGACTAACTGTAGTAGCCATATATGATCCAGTTACAAGGTATTTCCTAAATCGGTTGCTTTTGATATATATGAGACCATTTGCTTGGATAATATAGGGGTGATATCCTGAGTATATTCTATGATACTGTATCAGTCATATTTGGTCAAGCTGAATGTTGCTTGACACAATCTATTAAAACACAATTAACGTGTGTTTCTTACAGGTTAAGCGTGGCTGGAGTTAATTGTTTGGGATTTTGGCCCTTAGGCCCATATTTCGAACTAAGACGCTCTGATACCATATGTAACAACCAAATAATTCTAAACAACATTTAATTCCATAAGCAATTTATTTCATGAACTGAGATAACAAATTCATAACATAACAACAATGTTTATAACAACAACTTCAACAACTTAAATTTATCAATGAATAATGCTTTTGTTTCAGAATGACATAAATACATAATTTAACAATTTACCTGGTTCTGATGCTAATTTTTGTTGCCTTCCTGCCTTGATGTTGCCTTCCTTCTACCTGATACCTGGATCAACACTGCCACAAACAAGAAAATAATTGCCCAAAACTACTGTCCTCCATGTCAACTAGGAAAACTACCTAGCTCCAGGATATCTACGGATATCCTGGCCCCCGTGCCCAAAACCTCCAGCAACTCGGTGCCTCAACTAATCAAAAGCCACAGTCAGAAAATCTCTGCTCATAGCAAATCTCCTAGTCCTCCTGAATCCATCCTCCGTCGAATCCCCCTCGCGTAATCCTTCCTTTCCTCCATTATTCCTCCTTCACCGACTCATGCAGTTACTTCTCCATCCACCCCCGTCCTCCGTCCTTCGTCCTCCTTCAATGTTTTATCTTCTCGGGATTCATAGGCTATCCCTCTCTGCATACGCAACCATTTTATAACATTTTTCATTGATCTCTTAAATTTATTNTTTCATTGATCTCTTAAATTTATTTCTCAGGTCATTAAATGTGATCTGTAGTTAAATTATTACTTAGTTAACCACAATTATTTTCTTTAATTAATTTTACTTTGTAATCTTTAAGCATTTATCCAATTAGGGTCGTTACAATGTTCATGAAATTTTAACTCTTTTGGTATTTAGTCAAATATCACTATCTCCATTCGATTTCGAGGGTTTCGTTCTGTAAGGCGGAAAAGGTTCGAAACTCATGGTAGTCAAGAGGAGACACCCAAGAAAATCTAGCCATGTTAAGCGTTGGTGTGGCTCAGGACATGTGCGATCCTCGTGTGATTGTGATGACTTATATTCCCCTACTTTAACAACTTATATGTCCCTTGGTCATTTTTTCTTAGACCATAGGC
Source organism: Picea sitchensis (assembly GCA_010110895.2). Classification (NCBI taxonomy): domain Eukaryota; kingdom Viridiplantae; phylum Streptophyta; class Pinopsida; order Pinales; family Pinaceae; genus Picea; species Picea sitchensis. The sequence goes on along the minus strand of SNQJ01S0004582.1, from coordinate 167,490 downwards.
TTATCTCATCGGTAAATGACACACTACCAAAAATAAAATAAAATAAAATCATCTTTAATATTGTAAGAAGCTAATTCTATATAATATATAATCACAACTTAAATAATATATTAGTTCTATAAAGTATGTTACTATAATATTGGTGTTGTAAGAAGATAATTCTATATAATATAATAACAATAATCTATTTTTAAGGTCATGACCAAGCCAGACACCAAATTGGTATATGAGAACCCCTCTGCCCTGCGATTTGACTGGTAAAGTCTATAGAGGTATACATACCCTACCCCATTTGGATTTGAACTTGTGACCTCTTAGGAGGAAATATATGTTCTTAAGCATTAGGCCCACTCAAGATGTATGTTTATAATCACAAATTAAATAATGTGTTAATTCTATAAGATATGCTACTATAATGTTGTAAAAACTTAATTATATATTATATATAATCACAATTTATATTAGTTCTATACAATATGTTACTAAAATGACAACTTTTAGATTATACCATTAAAATATATTATATTATGGAATGGTTTTGAAATTTTGAAATTGTTCATTTGAAAATTTGTATTATAAATCACTAGTTTAAATTATTATTTTTTATATTTAAAAATAAATAAAAATTATTTGTTATTTTATAACCAAAATTATTAATAACATGAAATAAATTATAAAAATTATAAAATAAAATATTATATTGGCTCATTGTACTTAGAAAAACCAAGTATATTTTACANAATACTTAATATGATATATGAGTTTTCAAAAATTTAGAGCAACAATTGTAATGATTAGTCTCACCTAATTATTTTTGGTTTAACATGGTTGTTGCTATGATCTGCTAGAACAAGCGCCCATATTCCACCAGGTACTATGAAATCCTCGACAAAAGAAAAAACTTATCGATGTGGAAGCAGTTCCATGACTTCCTCGACATGGTTGAAAAATATCAGACTTTGATTTTGGTCAGAGAGACCGTCAACGACAACACCACACATAGAGGAGGAGCAGTTTCAGTGCTCACATCCCTCACCCATCATAGGAAGGGACCAACATGATTCAGAAGCCTCGATTACGACAAGTGCAATGGCTACATAAAGGAAATCGTGAGAGATGTCTTGCACAACCACAACCGTAGAGCTCCCCCCTGCAAGGTGACCTTTAGGAACACATTCTATCACATACATCAGAAGGTTCTCTTTGTAGCGGCAGAGGGTTTTTACTCGGGCCATTTTTTTTACTGCGGAAAGAATGAGGGTGGGTCGAACATGTTATCTAGAGAGAGAGAACCAGCCATTCGGGGTTGGATCAAGGCCGAGGAGAGATGTGGGTATGGAAAGATATGAACCCTAGCCATTGTCACTGCATGGATCTAGAGTATGGGAACCTTTCACCTATTAGAGACCTCATGTATCTTCATCCCTCTCTCTATTACATGAATCAAGTTAAGACTGACACACGATTGAGGAATTCTTCTAAATATCACGTCGAGGCTAGCTCTGCAATGGCGGTAGGCTTCCCCATTTTTATAAATACCATTGTTGAATCTTCTCTCTAATTACATGCTCAGGATTCAGACTACATTTTTTAGCTCAAAACCCGAATCCACTAGGCTACAGGTATTTCACCTTGCTTTCAATGACTAATATTCGAAGGACAACAACTGGTGTATGGATCTCTACTATGGGGTTATGGGAATCTAAAGAACTCAACCATTTCTCTTGCTTCTCTACTACATGAAGGTGCTCCATCCTCCACTCATCCAAGCCGTTACAATCATACTGTGAAAGCATGGATCTCCACTCCTTTGGGGTCTAGGGAAGAAACTTTCAGAGAAAAGGATATTTTTGGCTCCACCTTCATTGTGGAGCAATCTGTAGAACCTCTAACCACAGATGTCGAAGATCCCCATGTCTACATCTCTTCTTTTATCTACTAGGAAAAATCCCTCTTCTATCACTTCAACGGACTATGGCCCTCGGCCTTTCCACTAAGAGAATCGGTAAACAAGACCCAGTGGTCAGGTCATGAGTTGTTCCTTTTCTCCAAAGGGTTCTTCATTGTCAAGTTTTTCACAAAAGAAGACCCCAACGCATGTTAGAGCAAGGTCCTTGGTTCTAGGGAAGATATGGTGTTTCCATGCAGAGATGGTTCCCTGAATTCATCCCATTGACTATGACTTCCTTGACTACACCAGTCTCAGTAAGACTCCCCAATCTAGCTCTGAATTTTTATACTCCATATTTTTTACCTACCTTGGGTAATGCGTTCGGTAAGTTCATCAATATTGACACAGACCGGATAACAAAAGGCTTTGTCACTTTCTCACACATATGCATTGAAATCGACCTCATTCAAGGGATTCTAGATAGGATACTTATAGATTAGGATGAGAATGATCCTTACATGTAGATGATCGATTATGAGAACATTTCCTTCAGGTGCCTCTCTTGTTAGTAAGCAGGGTACGTCCAGGCAGCTTGTCCTTTATCCCCAACCCTAACCTCATCCCCTAGAGTGCGAAAAAGGTCTAAGGGATGGAAAGACCCTAAAAATCGCAAAATCCTCTTGAACTCTTCATCTGCAACACCATCATCGCAAAGACGCCCCAAATCCTCCGCACTCTACAACACCAACGCAGTCTCCAACAAATGCATAACAACCAACTGCAGATCCAAAACACCAGCCTTCGAATTCAACAAAAAACCTTGAAGCTTCAGAAATCTTGATTCCTATTCTCACAGTTCATCCTTTGCACCCCCCCTCGAAAATGATGGATCGAATGACATAATCATGGCCACAACCCCGCTTTGTGGGACTCAGAAACGTCCTCATGAATCGGATAATTTGGAAAGTGAAAAATAAGCACCCTTAGCTTTAGTAACTCAAGATTCTGGCATTTCCTCATACCACTTGGCTTTGGTGAAAAAGGTTGTTGAGCCTATCAATTCCTCTGGTTGGATTGATGTTTGTAAGAAAAAAGGTAGAAACGATCCTCTCTGACCAACATAATGATCCAACCCTTTCTCCTTATCTCGTATGTTTCATCTTGCTATGCCCACGCATTCCTTGTGAATCTCTTTTAGCACAGGCTAGTCTGTAGTGCTCCCATGTTCTCTTTCTCGAGGTCTTTTGCAAATTAAAAGTATAGTAATAATAAATATAATTGTTATTAGAAATTTCCACATTAACTTTTAGATTTGATTCTTATACTAGCATATTGAAAATGTTTATATAGGAATATTGAAGATATTTTGTCCCTACATATAAAATATTCTATTTTCTTCATAAAATTTAAGTCATGGAAAATAAAAAATTTATCACAAGATTGTGCAAAAAAAAATTAGGTGAAGAAATTGCACTTCACATCCAACATCACATGTATTTATTTCACTCACACAAATTTAATGACTTAAATGAATAGATCTCATAGTTATCTAAGATGAAAGGTTCAAACTTAGGTTATCTAAGATTGAAAAAAAAATTGATTGTGGGAGTTCCACTGAAAACTTAGATATAAGTTAATATTGAAAAAATCACATTTTATTAAAGATTCAACAATAACATTTTCAATTAGTTAACCAATAACATGTGTTATAAAAATAATTTAAATATTATAAAAAAATAATAAATAATTTACTTTAATATTTTATCAAATTAAAAAATTGAAAATATATAATATGATGCTTAAATTTATTTTGATATTTCAATTAAAAAATAAATTTAAATAAATAAAAAGTGTTTTGATATTTTGAAATATATTAAAAAATAAAAGCCTTATCTACCTAAGAAATAAGGTAAAAAAAAATACAGAAAAATTACAAATGTTAATGTTCGGAAAAGAAATCTCAAATTTTGAAAATAATCCAAAAGTTTTGTTTCATAGATACTATCTCTCTCAATATCATAGTCTCACATTCCTTCTATATTAAAGCTTTTGGCTTGTTTCATGGAAACCTAGTCATTTGTCAAAAATGTAAGGTACTTTTATAACACTTAGATTAGTATTATACCAATTTCTCAAGCCTGTTTTACAACTTATAATTTTTTCTTTAAATCTTATCGTTTTCGACAATAATTTTTTCTTTAAATCTTATGGTTTTTTCTCAAGTTCATTCGTTTTCGACATAATTTTTTCTTTAACAAAAATGTAAGGTACTTTTATAACACTTAGATTAGTATTATACCAATTTCTCAAGCCTGTTTTACAACTTATAATTTTTTCTTTAAATCTTATTATCGTTTTCGACAATAATTTTTTCTTTAAATCTTATGGTTTTTTCTCAAGTTCATTCGTTTTCGACATAATTTTTTCTTTAAATCTTATCGTTTTTTCTCAAGTTCATTAAGCATAATGAATGCTACAGAGTTCTTGGGCATCATCTACGTGTTTTTTCTCTTCTGCTGTAACAACGAATCTGCAAGCCACACTCTATCAACCCAACGAATAGATTATTATCAAAAAAATTGATCTTAATCAAATGATTCACACTCTATCAACCATCAAAAACACCTATGAACATACGTTGGTTTTTATCCAAACTGTCCTTTGTTATAACTAGGTTTAGACCATTTCATTCTTTTGCTAAATTCATGCAAGCTAGCGCTAACTCCTTTAGCCGTTTGAAGAGAAACACAAACTGCTTGAAGGCAACACAAAGTAAGAACAATTTAACTGTCAAGTAAGAGCAACGTTTCCCAATTTTAAAATATTTATAATTTCATGTCAAGTATAAAGATAAAAAACTTATGAATATATTACCAATAGAGACCTAACTTAACTCCTGTTCTAAATCTCTAGATGTGCAAACCCTTCCTCAATCAATTTTAGAGAGAAAAAAATTAGAGTTGACATATACCATTTTCATTTACTTAATCTCTTATTATTATT
>SNQJ01S0004582.1:61267-162586 GCA_010110895.2 Picea sitchensis | reverse complement strand
AGCCTAAAGCCGACATAATTAAAATAACATTACTAATCTAAATTACAACTAATGGCCTAAAGCCGACATAAATAAAATATCATTACTAATCTAATATGCCCCAATTAAGGGGTAATGAGCCAATATTAGGGCTTAATAGTACTGAGTACAGTCCTTAGTTTGCATAGGATCCTTCATAGATTTTGTATCCAAAATCTTGTAGAATTGCATTCATTTACAAAAAAATATTATGTTGTTCCTGTGTTTGTTCATTTATGGACTCTGTGATCTTCCAATGGCCCATATCCACGTATGTGCCCTTTTTCAAAGCCCTGTCCGCTTCTTTATTCATTTCCCTATAGACATGTTGACATGAAAATAAGTCAAAAAAATTCTGTAGTGATTTTATGTCTTCCACAATATTGGCAAGTCTGATATTATTGCATCTTTGAGTTTCATTTATCCAGTTTATTGCATTTTTTGAGTCCCCAAAAACTAATAACTTTTTGCAGTCTTTTTCAAGGGAAAAAACCATGAGAATTTTGAGGCTCATTAATTTCGCATAATTATTAATTCCATTTCCCAATCGAGAAGATAAAGTGAAGTAGTGTGTGTATGAGAAGTATAGTAAGCATCCTCCTCCACATGTGTAGTGCTGGGAAGATCCATAAAAAAATCCCGAAGGTGTGGATTTTTCTATGTATACTTCTTTTATTACTCTGTTCTTTGTTCTTTCTTTTGAGGGAGAGGAAGAGAAAATTGACAGACTGTTTAGTGAGGTTTTCTCATGAGAAATAGTCACCTCTTTGAAGATGGCTTCATTTCTTGCTAGCCATACTCCCCAAGTGATCAGTAAAGGGAGTAATCTGTAAGTTTTCTAAGAGGAGTTTTCCCACCAGTTCTTCCAAGCTTGTTCCAAGGTGTGGCCTTCCCACTGAAAAAAGAATTTCAGAGTGCATGAAACTCTTGCCCAGACAAATTTTAGATAAGTGCATTCAAAAAAGAGATGTTGTGCCATTTCTCTTTCTGTCTTGCACAGTGGGCATCTGCTTGGTCTAGCAAATTTTTGTTTTTGTAAAATATCCCAGGTTGAGGCTTTATTTGAAAACACAGAGCACGATAAGAGTTTTTCCTTAGCAGGAACATTGATCTTCCAAATATTTTTCCACCACCAGACTGGTTCAACTTTTTAGAGTTCTTGCATTAGCTGTGAATAACCTTCCTTTGGAGTGTAGATACCTGACTCATTTTTGTCCCAAACCAGTTCATCTTCTTGTTATCTTATTCTGATTTGTGAACGAAAAAGGGCATTTCGATAATTATCCAATTATGTTGAATCATTAGTGTTTAAATTAAGAGTAGAGGTAGTTTTCCACCCTTGAGCCCAAAGGGTAGTGGAGGGCTGGTCAACAAGTAAATTTAAGGAGTTCAATCCTTTTTGCTTTAAACTGGCTAGTAGCTGATCTGAGAGTAAGTGTTTTCCTTCACTTCCTATCTAAGGATCAGTCCCTAGCCTTACTCAGATTCCATTTCCTACCTTCCAAGCAAGACCACCTTCTATTACATGGAAATATTTTATCACTGCCTTCCAAATCGTTGAGGCACCTCTGAGAGTTTTATGAGTTCTTCTGATGCAAGACCCCAGCGTGTCTGGTTCAATGTATTTTTTTATGACAACCTTTGTCCAGAGACTATTTGTAGAAATAAGGCACCAACCCCATTTAGTAGCTAAGGCTTTGGAGAAAAAATGTATATTTTTTAGGCCCCAACCACCTAAAGATTTTGGGACTGCAATCCTTTTCCATCTTACCCAAGGAGTCACATTTGTATATTTCTTTCCACTCCATAGAAATATGAAAGAGATTTTTCTAGATGCCTCCAAAGTTCCTTTTGGGATCCAAGAAAGAGACATCCAAAACACTGGGATAGATTCCAAAACTGATTTTACTAGTACCAATCTGCCAGCTCTGGAAAGCCATTTCTAGCTCCATGAACATAACCTTTTTTCTAATTTCTTCAGTATCCAAGACCAATCCTCCTTTCTATAATAATTTGGTTTCAAAGTGAATCCCAAGTACTTGAGTCCTTCATCAATCGTCTTCTCTTCAAAATGGAAGTGGAGTTTGTATTGACTTTTTTACATTTCTGAGAGACAAAAGGTGGTGAGAGCAGACTTTCCTTCGTTTATTATCATTCCTGTAGCTTTGTAGAAGAGTTTCAGAATGTTATTTAGATTGTCAACTTCCCCTCTAGTTCCTGCAGAGAAGACAAGGATGTCATCTACAAAGAGAAGGTGGGTTACATGAAGAGTATTGGAAATATTGATGCCTAGAAAAGACCCAGATCATTTTTCTGCTGCTAAAGCCCTGCTTAATCCTTCAGAAACAAGAAGAAACAGAAGAGGGGAAAGTGGAAAACCTTGTATTAAGCCTCTTTTAGATCTAAAAAATTCCATGGCTGACCATTTATGAGGACTGAGAAAGTCATAGTTGTAATACAACACATGATCCATCTGATAAATGGAACTGTAAAGCCTAAATGTGTTAAAAGAAATCGTAAATAGAGCCAACTTACCCTGTCATAGGCTTTGGAAAGATCAATTTTAAGAACCACACTCTTTAGCTCCCTGGTCTTTATGTTGTGTAGGGCTTCCTGTGCCACTCCAATTGCTTCGTGTATCTGCCTGCCCTCTAGGAATCTAGATTGTTCCAATGAGATTTTGTCAGAAAGTACATTCTTAAGTCTTCTGGCTATGACTTTAGAGATGATATTGTAGATGCAATTTCACAGGGAGATAGGTCTGAAGTCATCCAAGGTGTCTGGGTTGTCCTTATTTGGAATAAGGGAAATAAAATTTGAGTTTAAACTTAAAGGAATTTGTCAAGTAAGCCTTGTCTCTTCAACTAGGCTTAGTATATCTTGTCCAATAGAATCAAAGAAGCCCAAGAAGAACTCAATTGTCCATCCATCTGGTCCTGGGATTTTGTCCTTTTGAAAACTATTCAATACAGCCTTAAGTTCTTCTAGTGTTACCTTTTCCATAAGCATTCTATTATCTTCCTCACTAGTAAATCTTGGAAAGTACTGTACCATTAGAATCACTTCTTCAATAGTGGCCTTGTTTTATGCTTTGTAGAGATCCTGGAAGAACTTTTTTCCAAATTTTGCCATTCCTTCAAAGGTATGTTCCTTTTTTCTGTCTTGATCCTTTAAATGTCAAATTGAGTTTATGCACCTTCTGCCTTTTGCATATTCTTGGAAGAATTTTGTGTTCTCATCTCCACTCTTCAGCCAGGTGGCTCTACTTTTTAATCTCCATGTATCTTCTTTTTCCTTTAGCAGTTTTTTTCTCCTTTCTACCAATTTTAGCAGACTTAGTTTCTCATTTGTTGTATCAAATCCTCCACCCCGCTCTTCCAAAATAAGGTTTAATTTTGATTCTAGTTCCTTTAGTTCCAAATCCTCTTTTAGGAGTTTATGATGTGCCCAGGTCTTCGTCTTCTCTTTTATAATGTGTAGGTTTTTTACAAAGTGTAGACCTTCTGTCTCATTGCTTCCTGGGTTATAGTATTGTCGATTTTACTTAACCAACTTTTAAAAAGTTTCATCACTGAGCCAGGTTCTATTGAATTTGAAAGGACTGGGTGGCTTATCCAATCCAGTTCTTAGTTCAAGGAAAATTGGGTAATGATCCGAGATTCCCCCATGTCCTATCCATTGTTTCAGTTGAAAGGATTTTTCAAGAAGTGTATCCTTTATCAAAAAATGATCCATTATTTTTGCAATGTTGTCTTCTCCCACTCTGTTGTCTCTCCAAGTTGGTTTGAATTTAACCGAATCAATATCTAGAAGATTGTGTTCATCTAGATTTTATGTAAAGTAGGTCGAGAGGGGGTCTGATCTCACATGGGATCCCCAAACTTCTTTAATGCCTAAAGAGAAATTTAAGTCTCCTCCCAGGATTAAGTGTTTTTATTTTAGGAAGGACCTGTTGAACACAACATCCTTGTAAGGGCCTCTGTTGTGACAGGGGCCATAGATGTTTACAATATTGAGGGGGTCTTCAATTTCTTTTGAGAATAGTGTGATCCCAAGTCTAGATTCAAAACCCCAATGGTTAAGGAATTTTATAGTGCGACAATTCCATCCAATATCTAGTCCTGCAGATCTCCTGATATAGTCCAAGGTAATGAAGCTCCAGTCTAGTAAAATGAAAGAGAGTATGTTTTCAACTTCCAGCTCTTCCACCAAGGTTTCTTGAAGGAGAAGTACATCCAAATGTTCTATGAGAATGATCCTTTTTAGGGATGGTTTTTTTAGGGGACCAACCAAACCCCTACAATTGAAGGAACAACACTTCATCAAGGCCCCTTTCCTAGGTTTTTCCTTGCTCTAAGTTCCCTTTCAATAGAGACATGTTTCCCTACTAATAAGTCAATTCTGCCTCTCTTCTGTGCTTTTGAGAATAAATATTTCCTACCTTTGCAAGTTTTTTCTGCTGAAGTCGGGTCCAGTGCTACAACTCCTATGTGCTCTATGCTCTGTGATCTTAAGAAGTATCTTATTCTAGAGGTGTCTATCGAAGAGGTAGTGGACTCATCTGAGGTAGGGGTAGGAGAAGAAGTTGGTTTTACCTAGGGGAGGAGGGAGGAAGAGGAGGCCAGGGAAAGAGCTGGGCAACGAGGGTTCAAGGAAAGAGGTGAAAAGGGGGGTTGAAGAGAAAACAAGGGAGGGAACGGGGGAAGGGAAGGTGAGAGTAGCCACTCAGGAATTTTGCTATACAAATTATTTATTAAAATAGTAATATAGGGGGCATGATTAGATGAGGTACTTGTGACAAGGAAGGAAGAGTCTTCTGTATGAACTGGAACTTGCTAGATCAAGTACATGGTATCCAGCTCTGTACAGGGCTGGACCAAATCTTCGGCCAAAAATTCGGTGAGGAATTCTGTTTGACAACCCTGCTCCTTTTGTAAGTAGGGATCAAGAACCGAAGAACCAACATTCTTCTTTGAATCTTTATTCCTCCCATATACCATTCCTCTAGTTCTTAGAGGGAGCTTGCAATTTTTAATCAAATGTCCATACTGATGACATCTTCGACATCTGAAAGGAATGTTCTCATAGTCCAATTTTTGGGCATATGTGTAGTCTCCCTAGGTGAGATCCATCTCTTTCCTCAGACCTTCCCTAACATTCAAATTAACCAAAATTCTTGCAACCTTACTTTTTTTTTCTTTTTCATATGTCATATCCGCATCCAAGAAATCTCCTAAAAAATTCCAAATTTTTTTTAAGTACTCAAAAAAACATAGATGGAAAGGAAGTGCCGGTAGTCTTACCCAGACCGGGATTTTGTCAAGGTGTTCTTTACTCGCGTCAAAAAGTGGATTCCATGGTTTGAGAAGCATAGAAGAGTTGTTGACACTCCAAGATTTACTTAGTACCCATTTGGAGTGTTCATTGTTCTGGAAGGTGAAGGCATACCAATTCTTGTTTAATTCCACTAGTTCCGGTGAGTATCCAAGCTCGGCCTACCAAGCATCATGCATCCAATATCAGATGGTTTTTACCGCAAAGACCCTACCATTCACTCTCCCAACAATTGTTTGGCTTGCCATAAGTGTGACATGGATGAACTCCACATCTTCATCGAGAGCTAGGTTTCCAATTTTACCTTTGTTCTTTAAGCTTTTCCTTTTCAACCTAGGCCTTGTTTCTCTATCTCTGACAGCTCCTTCTAAAGTATTTGAGTGATTATTTATGTGTTCTCTAGTGGAGAAAGGTTGTTCAAAGCCACTATACTCATCCAGTTCCATCCGGGAAGAGATAAAACCCTTGCAAGAGGAGAAATGGACTGCAAATGGTCCTAACTCAGAAGAGACCGGGGGGTCGGTACCTTTGCTGGAGGGGTGGCCCAGGTGGGTGAGTTACAAAGAAGTGAGACCTCCTGTTATGGAGTTTACCCACTCTAGGTCAGTAGCTTGAGGTGAACTTAGCGGGGGGAGAGCACAAGAAGGAGTTCTTGCGGGCTTGGTCACCCATGGTTCTGGAAAATCTCTAAACAACAATCCATCTAGAAGAGTGGGTAGTTGGGGGGGAAAGGGTTCGGCCTAGGGAGGAGAGGGAAGGAAATCACCAGAGTTCACCAGCTGTACAGGAGGTCCTCCATATTCTAATAAATCTGTTTCCACGACATCTTTCACAACTGTCTCCATGCTATCAGTGAAATGTGTGGTGACCGGGAGGTATTCCATGGTTGGGAGGGAAGGGCTAGAACTTCGTGAAAGGGTCAGGCCAGGAACATGAAGGAGCGGAATTTAACTATAGGAAAAGGAGAGGGACAAAAGAAACCACAACCATGTGCAGGAAGTTCACTCCATAACCACAGAGCTCCCTCCCCTATGTCCCCCTGTCAATTTTGATGTGTACTAAGCATATTGAAATGTTTTCATATCCAAGCTTTGTATATTTCTTGAAATTTATTGACACTTATTCCAAGATGCCTCAATAGGCCTGAAAGCGTAAATGTCTACATGACGCGATGTCCACCAACACCCATGACAGCTTAAATTTTTTCATACCACGAGGTCATTAGACAGCCTGAGAATCTTAAATGTTTATGTAAATATGGTTCTCAGAGTACATGGTAGTTCAATAAACATTGTATGTTTCATCCTTGTTCTTCCATTGAAGCTACATACATTGTTTACTAGTTCGGTGACTGCTTCTTCTTTGTTGGTTTTCCAGGTGCTACCATTGTATGTTTCATCCTCGTAATCATTAAATCTAGATACATTGTTTACTGGTTCGGTGAGTGGTTCTTCTTCCTTGGTTTCTTAGTTGTTATTTTTTGTTGCTTCTCTCGCAATTCGACCTGCCCTTATGCATTTCATCATTTCGTAGTAAGATTCGATGCCATAGTTTCATTTTGTATTCCTTGTTTATTTTTTAGTGTTTGCAGTTTGGAAGTAAGAATGTTTTCTTATTTGTAGTCGCATGTTCCTTGTATGTTTCTGGTTCCTTTTCTACTTCAGCTACAGTTTCATAATCATTGGAGATACATATGTTGTTCATTGGGTCGATGGATTTTGTTGGTTCGTTGGTTCCTGGGTTGTTGGTTTTGTTTGTTTGCTTGGGGTTTGCGCTTTGGGGCCCTGGGGGTGTATTTCAGCCTCTTCATGCTTTCTCGCTAGTCTGGTCCTTGCTGGTTTCTTTTCTTTGATTTGGCCTTGTAGGGTTGGGGTGCAACGTCGGTGGTTGGAGATTTTATTTTTTCTGTTTTTTGGATTGTTATTGTATTTTGGGGGCGCTTTATGGTGTTCAACCCTTTTACCCACCAATCAATCTATAGTTGTGTTATTTCCCATTTTTGCAAAGGCCATTATCTGTAATTCTGTGATATTTTACTGGTGCTCGAGTCCTTCCATGAAATAAAATAGTTGAATACAAAATTGTTGGAGGATTACATGTGAAGTTATAATATCCATTGTTTTTTTTTCGACTAAAGAATATGTATGCATCCTACATTTATAGACCATGTATATTCAGATGTGCAGATATGGCATGACATGTTATTTCTCCTCTACATAGACTGGTGTGTGCATGATACAATTTGCATTGTTCTTGAGATATGATATGTGCAACAAAGATTCTTCAAGATTATATTTTCATGTCTGGAAGCATGTCTGGGTAGTTTTCCACAGAAAACTGAGAACTTGTATCGTGGGCACAAAAGTCTATGTAGAGGAGAAAGAACATGGTTAAAGGGCATATCTGGATGAATTGCCAGGGAAAACCATAAATCATTTAGCTGTGGCCATGCAATTGCATGATATTTTCTTCCTTGTAATATATTTTGGCCAGTGAAAAAAAAGGTAGACATTTACAACCATGGATAGAGAAGCGCAAAGATTCATGTTTCTGCCTTTGTAAACTATTCATTGAGTCAGTTTTGTTGTATCTACATATTTTTTGTTCTCTAGTGAATACCAACTTCCATTGATGTTCATTGAATTTTGTGGGTTCCCACATTGAAACAAACAAAGTAGCTGGAGAAAAGGAGGAAGTCTTGACTACATCGGATGAAGATGATATAGAAAGGTGCATGCTTGTACTGTTGTTTCATATTGCGTTGTTTTGTATTTTATTTATGGTCTGTATATGTGTCAAACTAGTTGTGTGCCTTCCTACATGGTAAGTTATCTTGGTTACATGCGTTCCTTCCTACATACTAATCTAGTTTATGTCCATTGTGTTTGCACTGCATTGTTGCATTTAAAGAAACAAAATCATTGGACAGGACGAAGGACTCTTTGGCAGGTAAATAGACCTTTTTCTTTTTCTTTTAGATGTATGTTTTCATGCTAACTTGCCTTCGTCTCGATTGCATCTTCGGCGTTGCTTCCTTGGAAAAAATAGGTTTCTTGAACAAGGAGATGAATTCTTCTATGCAGTAGCAGAAGGTTTTGTGGTACAATCTTCTAAAAGGTATACCAAGTGTGCTGATAAATTAAATATACAAACTAGGTGGGAGCATATAATATTGGACTTGAAAATGATGAATTCATAGTAATGGGCCTTCTGCGCTCCCTGTTTCTACTCTTTCCATTTTCTATTATCCCTTTTGTTTTCTAATTCATCTGCTTAGTGTGGTTTCCAAAAATTCCCTTGTGCGTCGGTTGGCAAACTACCTGACTGACATATGTAGTCTTCCTTCTACCTTATTCCATAGTTACCCACTTTGTTGATTGCAGCTGCCAGGTTGGCAGGTTGAATATTGCTCCCCTGGCTTTCGAGGGTCCATGATATACAGATTGGCCATGTGGGCCATTTTAAATTCTAGAAAGGATTGGACTAGTATCTTATATGCTTTCATTTCCTGCATTCATGACTATTCAAAATGTATTTTATGTCTCATTGCTCAAGAAATATATACCTAATGCTAATCGCGTGATTGACTAGAATGTGATTCAAGTGGAGAAAGAAGGCACCCTACAAGTGCATCTGGTGCACATACTATACCAGAAGAGCAAGAAACTATGAAGTTGATCCATAGGGCTTGTAAACGTTGAGTGGACTTGATACGGTCCTGAGGACACAACATGGGAGCATGAAGACACTATGTGGTAAAAATAGCCACATCTTTTTGAAGATTTTGGAAATCTTGTTGATGTTGTGTAATTAAGTTGCACTAAGGATAGTGAAAAAATAAGGGGAGGGGATTGTAATACCTCAAGGACAAGCCTTAGTTGTATTTACAAATGTAACATGTTTTATAGGCTAGTAAGTCAAGTATTTATATGTTGGTAGGTTTATGTGTTGATTAGGCCGAGAGCCTAGGTGTTAAAGGTGAGGAGCCTGCTTTGTACATGTAAAAATTCATATATTTAATATAACAACATTGATGCGTGTAGATGGGCCATGAAGAAAGTGTATGGGGGGATGAAATCTACTAGGCCAGGAAAGGGAGGAGGCTAAGCGTAGAGCTTAAGAGCCTAATAGAATAATATATTATTATTCTAAAAAGATGTAAAGAGGATATTAATTTATCCTAAGTTCCTTTAGGGAGGGGAATAAGTTCCAAGTGGGGGGAACATGCTCCTCGAGACCCAAGTGTCATAAAAAATGCATGTAGATTTATGGGGGGGAATTCTCACCATTATCAAAATGCTGAGCATTCAAACCATTCTCAGCCTGTTGTCCACTATCACGATTCTAGACCATGCTGGCCATCCATTACCCTGTCTCGCAGATGAACTGAAAAAGAAGGTAGTGAGCCAGTCCAACATTGTTGAATTCCAAGAAGCCGAACCTCTACAATAAACTTGAGTTGATACAATTACAACACTTATAACCTGCGTTTTGTCCTATCAGTACCATTCCCCATGCCTAGTTTCTTTTGTTGTCGTCAATATGCCCGTGTGTTGAGGAGATGGAGTGAAGAAGTTGGTTGTCAGTCTCATGGATAGAATAAGTAGGTTTTCAGGCTTGTGAGAAACTCTCTCTAGGTGAGAGAGTGTGTTGAGGAAATGATTTCTCCTGGAGGGAGTCCAGTAGCAGCTACAGAGCTCTGAGAATTTTTGATCCGACCTGTTGTTGAAGCCCAAGGAAAGGGAAGTGTATCAACCAATGGAATATGTGATAGTGAAGTTGTACACTCCTAGGGTGGGATAGGCATGTGTGGAATGAGACTCTGTGAGTTTTGGGTGTAAGTGGATTCTTGGAGGAAATACTTCCTGTTGTACTGTGCAACCTCATGTTGTCCCTACCTAGCCTAGGAATCCTTGCCTGATGGAGTTTAGTTCCAGCTCGGGGGTGTCCCACTAATGAGAGTGATGAGCAACATTGTCTAAGGCTAGTAGGTTCATATAAGGTCTTCACATAGTTGGTGTACTTCAATTAAAATATAAGTACCAACCCTTTTTTCATTTACATGTTGTGTACATTTTGTACATGCTATAATGATGGGTATTGCTTATATATGTTGTTATATTTATGGGTTTTTCATGTGAATACTGTATTCATGGTTTTACTGTTATTTCTGCATTATGTTATGTGATAGCAGAATGTAAATAATCTGTAACTTTGTGTGTGTTATTTTCGCTTCCAATTAATATATGCATGAACAAAATGTTTATGTCTGGTTAAAAATTGCACTAAACATATATATATGTGTGTGTGTGTGTGTGTGTGTGTGTGTGTGTGTATCTATATTCGAGCATGAGCATTATCTAGAGTAGCATGGCCCAACCTGATGGTCGGGAATGTTACAAATTGGTATAAGAGAAGAAATATGTTTACTTTGTGATGTTGCCCAACCTATTGGTGGTTGGGGGCGTTACATAAAATTTCTTAAAGTACAATCAATTTATGGGGTCTTTAAATAGGACACCCTTAGGGTAAGCAAGGATGTATGCTCCTTGAGTGAGGTAGTGCTTAAAAATGAAGAGGCCACACTAAAGTGTTTCTTACATCCGCGGTCCTAGAGCATCATGTGAGATATCATATTCTATAATAACATTTTCCTCACTGAATGAACAAGGGAATACTTGGCGATAAAATGTGGTATTAGATAAATTCTTGGTTGCTTCATTACTTTGTAATGAAAATAATTGATCTTCATCTATTATCTCTAAGGAGAAAAGACGTTTTTTTAGGGGGTAGTATCCATAAATAGCTCATTTTTTATCCATATGGTTGTTATCTTTCACTTGATTGGAAAAATGGTTTCCAGGCCAATGATAAGGTGGAAGCGGGTAAATCCTACGGAAATTTTGATTGTGGTTTGGTATGCCCAAAGTGTATATAAAAGTGGTGTCAATCGTTTTTTTGCTTAATGACTGTCCTTTATAGCATTGTTTTGAGTAATTTGTTGATAACCTTAACTAGATTGATTTATTGCAGATGGAATGGGGAAGCAAACTCATGGGTGAAGCTAAGAAGGGAAGACAACTCTTGGAACACTTCATTATATAAATGTTTTCCATGATTAAAAATTAGCTATTTGGGGACCCTAAAATGAGTGATGACATGATTGAAGAAGAACCAAGTGCCAATGCCCACTATGTTGTTTAATGTTGGCATGGCCTTATCCCATTTGGTGAATTAATAGATGGCCACATTGATGTACTTGTGAGCATTGTTGGATGGGGATTTCACATGATAAAGTTGATGCCCCACTTGTAGAGGGGAATGATGGTAATGATAATGTTTAAAGGATTTGGTGGATCTTGAGTTTTGTGAGTGAATACCTGGAACTTTGTACTTAATTTGGATTCCTAAATGCAATTATGGAAGAGGGTAGGCCAAAAATAACCAGTGTAGACCACTTTTTGAGAAGTGAAAAATCCTGAAAATTTTCCTATATAGGCGCCACTATGGAAATCACTCGGGACCCAACCATCCTCCTCGAGTGTGAGACATTGATGCATGATTGTATCGAGTGACTAAAGATACATAATGTCTTCAATAAGGAGATACTTGGGGGCTTGGTGAAAGATACACTGGTGATCATCCCAAGAAGGATGTGGAGAAAAATTATGATGCACAAATAGGTGAGTATATATTTGTACCATGTGGCATCGAATGATATTATAAAAGAGTGTTCATCATAGAAGTTTTCATTCACTAGTGGTTCTTGATGTTTGACGACAAATTAGTTATGAACTCAGTAAGTATGAACACCTTCTTACTCTTAGGAGTACTAAAATATAGATCAAATTCTTGGAGAATTATGATCCACTAGACATACTTTCCATTGATAAGTCATCGATTGAGTAAGTATTTCACGGCGTTGGAATTTTCTATAACTTTTGTGGTCTGTAAAAAATTAATGACACAATTTTTTGATTGCATGGACTAAAGCATGTAATTTCTACTCATGATTTTAATTCAGGGGAGGTTATGATAGATCCTTTCTCACGTATTATATGAAATTATCTCAATAGTCATATACCTATTGTACATGCACTCCTCAGATAGACATGTATGAAGAAGATAGGTAAAGGATATAATACTTATTAAATTCTAGAGGAATGATTAATGAGGACTTTAATAGAGAGGATTTAAATGCATAAAATTCGTTTTGAGCTTAATCATCCCATCTTAAGGGTATTTCCTCACATAATATTTATGAGAATCCATGTACACAAGTGGCATAGTCAAGGAAGAAGGATCACAAAAAATAGTCTTTCCTTGTATACTTTGCAATTGGCACAAATGTTTTGGAGGAGGAAACTCATTGATATAATGGATTTTCAAGGGATCCACCATGATTCCTTGTTTGAGAATGATGCAACCCAATAAACATCCAATACTGACCCAAAAGACATACCTGTGGGGGTTCAACTAAATCATGTACTTTCTACACCTCTGAAAGATGTTGAAAAGGTCTTTGAGGTTTTGGGAAAGCTTGTTTGATTTGGTCGTAAGGTCATCCAAGACAAGCTAAGATGAGGTAGGAGAGATCATGAAAGGCATAAGTCATAACTGATTGGAATGAGGATCCAATTTTTTTGAGACCAAAAGGCATGACATGATAGGTGAAAGTACCATGTGTTGTGGTGAAAGAGAATTTTTTTCATTGTTGATTATTCATATGCTCTTATTAAACACACATTAAATTGTTTTCTATTTCAATTATTGAATCAACTATTGATTTCGTATTCAGTCTTTGTTTTGAAAATCTTAGCTAGGTGATTATTTTTAAGACTACATTTAGTTCTATTTTAGAATTGTGTTTATAATTTATATTTTAATAAATCAACACTAAATCTAGTACTTTTAGTTTGACAATAAAACATGAGGAGTTTTCTATCTCAAACCGAGAGAAGGATAATCGGGGCTTAGTTTTAGGTGAACTCCCATTTTTCAACAAAAAACATTTTTTTGCATCAACATCAATTAAGTAAAAAAAATTACCTTTATACCATAAGAAAAATGGGCAGTTAGTATTAATACAAAATACAAATTTGGGAAGGATAGGACAACTTGTGATAATGGAATCCCATAAGAGTCTAAATAAAATCTCAAAATTGACAAAGATTGACTCATAAATAAAGTGTTCTTACTAAAGATTATAAGTGATTGTGGTGACAAAATTAAATTCCTCACTAACTCAACATAAGTACTTAGTGCAAGGGAGCCATCATTTCCAACATGGGCTAGAGACAAATCAAATGGGAGTTTGTGGGGAAAATGTGATCAACTAGGGCATGCTACAAAATAAAGGACCATCAATGCCACTAAATGACTTGAATGTAATCAAGTGAGGCCCTAAATCTAGTTTAGGGCTTGTAATATCAATTTAAATAAGTGAGGGACACTCAAAAGGAGGGATTTCAACATTTGTGATTTCATCGTGTCTATGTGTATGAGTCTTTGTGTTCATCCAAAGGTGGGAATTAATATAGTTAATGCGTGATGAAAAACAATATACCGACATAATTTATGTAGGGCTAATACAAATTGTAAAATTCGTACACTAAACCCCTCTTTATTCCTCTTTTCCTTTGCTTTCATTTATTTGATAGTAATATGCTAACCATATTACCCTATCTCTTTTAAGACACTTTGAATGTTGAAGCCACATGTTTTTCCTTATCCATGTTCTAGGTTGAGAAATTCCTTGATAATCCTCCATACATGGATACAAGATAAATATTTCACTTCAACACTCTTTTTTTCCTGTAATTACATATATTTCTAGATAGAAAAAATACTAATTTGATTTTTTATATTTCTATATAGAAAAAATAATAATTTGATTTTTTTAAATATTTAGAATTGAAGATCCGATACTTTTAGAATTTAGATGTGATTTTAGTCTTTAATTTTTAGATGAATTTTTAAATTTCCTTATTATTTAAATATTGAAATTTTCAGCTAGTTTAATAGGTTAAGGTATGGGTTTAATTTGCTAGGAAATCCAAGTTCAATACCTAAAAATCCAACCATGTTAACTATTGGTGCAGAATAGACCAAATTCAATCAAACCCCCCAAAAACTATTTTATAGATTTAAAATTCAAATAAATCTTTAATATACTATTTTTTTAAATTAAAATAAATTCATCCTAGCGATATGTTTTGGGAGCTGTTCTACAATATTTTATGCACTTTTCAACACAAACAAAGTTGAAGTTCTTTTTCAAAATAAGAAACTCTTCCACGAAACCGATGTCTTATTGTATTAGAATTTTTCCCACATCCTTCAATGCCTACAGCTAATAACATGAACGTCTTCATCAAGTAGCCACTATGGAGGCACCTCACCTTTCAAGGCACAAGTTGATTTTTATATTCCCATATTTGAAGGACATATAGATGCAGATGCCTTAGAAAAATGATTAAATCTGCTAGAAGGTTATTTCTCTATTCACAATTTATTTGATAGGGAAAAGATCACCTTTGCACTCCTTAAGGCTCTCCCCCATGTCAAACATTGGTGGGAAACTTATTGGGAGAAAATTTCCATAGAGGAGTCTGGAATATATGGGGCCGAGCCCACTTGGTTTTGTTTTGTGGATGCAGTAAAGGAACAGTATTATCCTGTTGGAAACTATGAGGACCAGAACATGAGATGGACCACACTACGGCAAGAGAGGGTCCAAGAAGTTCTGGTGTTCACCAATACCTTCGATACCTTACGCACCAAGCTAGGTATCAAAGACTTTAAATGACAATTGGTTCTGAAATATCATGGGGCTCTACACAAATACATCCAAACTGAAATGGATTTTCTGGAAATCTCATCACTCGATGTTGCTTATCGATATGTTGTTAAAATTGAGAATAAATTTAAGCACTAGATAAAATGGGAGTTATGTTATGCAAATCCACAAAAACCAAAGAATGATAAAGACGATCCTAACAAATAGTCTCCCAAAAACCATTCCAAGCCACAGGAAAAGAAGGGTCACAGAAAAATAAATAAGGACATCAGAAAATGGTGTGATTTCCACAAAATCCCTTGGCACAACAATGATGAATTTATCTCAAAAGAGTCATTGGTGGTGGAGATCAAAGACAAGGAGCAGAACCTTGATTCAGAATATGATTCATAAAATATTGATAGAAGACATATCATCGACACAGACCCCACTGCTATTGTCGCGACCACAATAATTCAACCAAAAGAACCCACAGATCTGCATTTTATTGTTTATAGCAGAAGCCAAAAGAAGCTCATCTCAATAGAGGTCGTCAAACATTTTGGATTGTCGACATCACCACACTTGCAACCATACAACATTAGGTGGCTTTTCCAGGAACGGGATCTTCATGTCATCCAACATTGTCGATTGTTATACGACATCCAACCCTTCAAGGATGAGGTATTATGTGATTTTTCCCCGCTGGATGTCTGTGATGTTTTCTTGGGCCAACCATATATGTGGAAGCACCATTCTATCTATGAGTATTGACCTTGTAGTGTCATTATTACTTTGGGGGGTCATCTCTATAGGATACAAGAAGTAGTTCCAACTACTATCCCACCTAAACAAAGTTGCAAGGTAGTATCTCATACTACAAAATTCAACTTCTTTACAATCTGTTCAAAAGGTGAACAAAAGGATATTGCAACCACTATAGCCTCAGCCCAAGCACCTTCTATCCAACAGAAGCATGTCGACAAGATTGCAACAAAGTGTAAATATTCCTTCTGTACATAGACATCTCATGTAGCTAGACTAGTTAAAAATCTCCAACCCTTCCAGCCATAGATTCATGACAACCTTCAACAAGCTAAGCAGTGCAACTTCTCCAACAAGGCACACAACTCATCAAGATGAAGATTCAACAAACGCTTTTCCCTCTCCCCCGAGAACTCAATGCAATGGATACCATTTATTCGTAAGGAGGGAGGATTGATCCAGGTGGATATCTCTAACCACCCACCTTTTCCAACTGGCTCAAAATAATTTTCTAGCAATTTTGGTAATTTACTATTTTTAGTAGTTTTTAACTTCCGAGGCCATTTTGAAGGCCTAAATGATTTTTTTTGGGATCAATCTTCTCAATGATGTCCAAAGGTTCATATTGAGACCCCAAAATGAATCTCCTCGACGATATATTTCCAATGAACTATCATGCACCCAAAACAAAGATCATATGCCAAAGTTACGCCCTCAGGAAGTTGATACACCAAACCACCCAAAACAGGATCCACAAAACTGTTCGATTTTCGTTTTCCGGGATTAGGTTTTTGGATTTTATTTATGATAAAAATTCCTTTGGAGCCTCATTGTAAACTCATCTTCTTGTGAATGCGAGTAGAAAACACATCTCTTCTCAGAGATAAGTTGTCATCATTCTAGAGAGTCTTTCACTCAGTATTTTTACAGTCTTTGTACATTTTCTCTCATTAATAAAAAGTTGTGTATTACTGTATCTCTATGTTTATGGTTTCATATTTGATACATTTATGTTATATTATTGGATATCCCAGATATCTCTGTACATTTATTTATTATATCTTCGCTCTCATTTCATGCCAAAAATAATCTGGATCAACTCACCATAGTCAAACTATAGATAGAGTTAGATTTTGATGGTGAAATGTGTAGCTCTCTGAAATACCTTTCCAACGGGCTATCACACGTCTAAAACAGAGGACGTATGCAAAAGTTACAACCCTAGGAAGTTGAGGTACCAAATTACACCAACTTACCCATAGGGCCCACATGACTTTTGGTGTTTCACCTTCTAGGGTTAGGTTTTTGTATGTCTAGGGTTTTTTCATTCATGATTAATATCAAATAGGCCTCTAGAGCCTCATTGTAATCCGTTCTTCTCAAACAGAAGTATGTAACATCCACATCTCTTCTTAGAGATAGCTACCACCATTCAAGCAAGTGTTTTAGTTATGCAGTTTTACAGTTTCAACCTATTTCATTATTTAATAGAAGATATTGTTCACTGGATATTTTTGTTATTCTTCATGTCTCCATGTTTATTGTATTAAGTTTGTTTATCAGTTCATTCCACTCCTAAATCTAGATCAACTTGGCGATCAAATGTGGCCTTAGATAAATTATTGGTTGCTTCATTACTTTGTAATGAAAAGAGTTGATCTTCATCTATGATCTCTAAGGATAAAAGACATTGTTTTAGGGGGTAATATCCATCAATATCTTGTCTACCATACATATGGTTGGTATCTTCCACTCTATTAGTAAAAGGGTTTCCACACCAATGATAAGGTGGAAGGCGGTAAATCCTATGGAAATTTTAATTGTGGTTTGGTAGGCACATTTAGTGTATAGAAAATCATTTAGTGTCAATTGATTTTGTTCTTATTGAATGTCCTTTATAGCATGGTTTTGAGGAATTTGTTGACAGCCTCAACTAGGTTATTTTATTGCAAATGGTATGGGGAAGCAAACTCATGGGTGAAGCTAAGAAGCAAAGAAAACTCTTGGAACTCTTCATACTTCATTTGAAAGCATAAATGCAATTATGGAAGAGGGTAGGCCAAAAATAACTAGTCTAGACCACTTTTTGAGAAGTGGAATTTCCTATATAGGTGCCAATATGGAAATCACTCAGGACCCACTCATCCTCCTCGAGTGTGAGCATTGATGCAGGATTGTATCAAGTCACTAAAGATATATAATTTCTCCAATTAGGAGATACTGGGGGGCTTGGTGAAAGATACACTGGTGATCATCCAAAGAGAGATGTAGAGGAAAATTCTAATGCAAAAATCAGTGAGGATATCTTTGTAACATGAGTCATCAGACGATATTATGAAAAGTTGTTCATCAGAGAAGTTGTCATTCACTAGTCGGTTCTTGATGTTTGAAGACAAATTAGTGATGAACTCAGTAAGTATGGGCACCTTATTACTCTTAGGAGTACTAAAATCTAGATCAAATTCTTGGAGAATTATGATCCACCAGGCATACTTTCCATTAATAAGTCATTTATTGAGTAGGTATTTCATGTGGTTGGAATTTTCTATAACTTTTGTGGTTTGTAAAAAAATTTAATGACATAATTTTTTATTGCATGGACTAAAGCATCTAATTTGTACTAATGATTGTAATTTAGGGGAGGTTTTGATAGATTCTTTCTCATGTAGTATATGACATTCCCTTAATATTTATCTCCCTATTGGACAAACACTCCTCAGGTAGACGTGTATGAGGAAGATAAATAAAATATACAATACTTATTAAATTCTAGAGGACCAATTAATGATGACTTTAATAGAGAGGATTTAAATGTGTAAAATTCTTGTTCAGCTTAATCATCCCATCTTAAGGGGATTTCCTAACATAAATGTCATAAGAATCCATGTGCACAAGTGCCATAGTCAAGGACGAAGCATCACAAAAGTTGGCCTTTCCTTGTATACTTTGCAATTGGCACAAATGTTTTGGAGGATGAAACTCACTAATATCCTGGATTTTCAAGGGATGCACCATGATTCCTTGTTGGGGAATGATGAAACCCAATAAATATCCAGTAGTGACCCAAGAGACATACTTGAGGGGGTTCAACCAAAATCTTTCACTTTTTGCACCTTTGAAACATGATGAAAAGGTATTTCAGGTGTTGGGAACGCTTATTGGATTTGGTCGTAAGGTCATCCAAGTAAGCTAAGATGAGGTAGGAGAGATCATGAAAGATATAAGTCATAGCCGATTGGAATGAGGCTCCATTTGTTTTGAGAACAAAAGACATGATGTGATAGGTCAAAGTTGTGGTGAAAGCGGATTTGTTTAATTTTTTATTATTCATATGTTCTTATTAAATACAAATTTTTTTTCTATTTTAATGATTGAATTAACTATTGATTTCGTATTCACTCTTCGTTTTGAAAATCTTAGCTAGGTGATTATTTTTAAGACTACATTTAGTTCTATTTTAGAATTGTATTTATAATTTATATTTTAATAAATCAACACTAAATCTAGTACTTTTAGTTTGACAAACAAACATGAGGAGTTTTCTATCACAAACCAAGAGAATGCTAATCGGGGCTTAGTTTTAGGTGAACTCCCATTTTTCAACAACTAACATTTTTTTGCATCAACATCAATTAAGTAAAAACAAAATACCTTTATACCATAGGAAAAATGGGCATTTAGTATTAATATGAAATACAAATTTGGAAAGGATAGGACAACTTGCGACAATGGAATCCCATAAGAGTCTAAAGAAAACATCAAAATTGATCAAGATTGACTCATAAATAAAGTGTTCTTACTAAAGATTATAAGTGATTGTGGTAACAAAATTAAATTCCTCACTAAATCAATGAAAGTACTTTAGTGCAAGGGAGCCATCATTGCCGACATGTGCTAGAGACAAACCAAATGGGAGTTTATGTGGGAAAATGTGACCAACTAGGGAATGATACCAAATAAAGGAACATCGATACCACTAAATGACTTAAGTGTAATCAAGTGAGCCCCTAAAGCTAGTTTAGGGATTATAATATCAAATTAAATAAGTGAGGGACACTCAAAAGGAGGGATTTCAACATTTGTGATTTCATCGTGTTTATGTGTATGAATCTCTATGTTCATCGTAAGGTGGGATTTAATATAAGTAATGCATGATGCAAAAAACTATATGAACATAATTTATGCAGGGTTAATACAAATTGTAGAATTCATACACTAAACTCCTCTTTATTCATATTTTCCTTTTCTTTCATTTATTTGATTGTAATATGCTAACCATATTACCTTATCTCTGTTAAGACACTTTGAATGTTTAAGTCACATGTTTTTTCTTATCCATGTTCTAAGTTGAGAAATTCCTTGATAATCCTCCATACATGGATACAAGATACATATTTTACTTCAACACTCTTTTGTTCATGTAATTACATATATTTCTAGATAAAAAAAAATACTAATTTGATTTTTTATATTTCTAGATAGAAAAAATAATAATTTGATTTTTTAAAATATTTAGAATTCGAGATCCTATACTTTTAGAATTTAGAAGTGATTTTAGTCTCTAATTTTTAGATGAATTTCTAAATTGGCTTACTATTTAAATATTGAGAAAAAAATAAATTGTCATATCTCTTTTGATTTTACACAACAACAAAGTCTCTATCCCTTCTTTTAAAAGAAGTCATACTTCTCCATGTTGGATAGAGGATTAGAAAGTAAGCCATTGACCATGATTAATCTTTAAATCTTACCCATATTATAAGAAAAATTCCATTAACTATAAGACTTAATTTTATAGAGAAATACTTTCAAAACAAGCTTAGGATCAAACTTCAATTCTCAATACAACGTGACTTAATTTTATAGAGCAATACTTTCAAAACAAACTTAAGATCAAACTTCAATTCTCAATACAACGTTTTGAAAATTGAGAAAAACTAATTAGGAAGAATAAATAGGTTTGAAAAAGTATATTTTACAATCAAGTACAAATGGGTTGTATTATTTTCCGTATTAAACGTCATATTTACTGTGTCAAATGCTATATTCAAGAAATATTGAAAAAAAAAAACACATTTAAATGTTCAGCTGTGAACGCTCTATTCATCATTTCCATGGCAAATTCATGGACCTTATTATGCATTTGAATGTTTTTGGAAATTTATAAAGAATTCTTCTGTATGTTATGCATTTTCGCTGAAGTAAAGCAAAGACTCCTTAGTCTTATAGATTAGTACTCTAGATAAGGATAAACCATTTTATCCTGGAATATCCAAGGATATCCATTTGGTAACTGGAATTAGGATAGTTGGTGCCATTGCATCTGAGTTTGACGTGTGCATATATAACACTATTTTATATATTTTTATTTTTTTTATTTGATAAAATGTTAAAGTAAATTATTTTTTATTTTTTCATAATATTTAAATTACTTTTATAACACATGTCATTGGTTAACCAATTGGAAGTGTTATTGTTGAATTTTTAACAAAATGTGATTTTTTCAATATAGTTATATCTAAGTTTTGAGTTTTAATAATGGAACTCCCACAATATAATTTTTTTCCAATCTTAGATAACCTAAGTTTGAACTTTTCATCTTAGATAACTATGACATCTATTCATTGAGGTCATTAAATTTGTGTTACTGAAATAAATACAGGTCACATTGTATGTGAAGTTCAATGTCACCTAATTGCTTTTGAACAATCTTGTAACACAATTTTTATTTTCCATGACTTAAATTTTATGAAGAAAATATAATATTTTATATGTAGAGATAAAATATCTTCAATGTGCCTATATAACCATCTTAAATATGCTATTATAAGAATCAAATCTATAAGTTAATGTGGTTATTGCTAATAACAATTATATTTATTATTATTGTATTTTTAATTTGCAAAAGACCTCAAGAAAGAGAACATGGGAGCGCTACAGACTAGCCTGTGCTAAAAGAGAGCCACAAGGAATGCGTGGGCATAGAAAGATGAAACATACAAGATAAGGAGGAAGGGTTGGATCATTATGTTGGTCAGAGAGGATCATTTCTACCGTTTTTCTTACGAACAATAATCCGAACTCACATGCTCAACAACCTTTGCCACCAAAGCCAGGTGGTCTGAGGGAATGACAGAATCTTGAACTACTGAAGCTAAGGGTTTTTCTATGTCACTTTCTGAATTATCTGATTCATGAGGACGTTTATGAGTCCCAGAGAGAAGGGTTGTGGCAATGATTATGTCATTCGATTCATCATTTTTGAGGGGGGGGTGCAAAGGCTGAACTGTGAGAATAGGAATTAAGATTTATGAAGCTTCAAGGTTTTGTGTTGAAGTCAAAGGATGGTGTTTTAGATCTGCAGTTGGGTGTTGTGCATTTGTTGGAGACTACGTTGGTGTTGTAGAAGGTGGAGGATTTGGGGCGTCTTTGTGATGTTGGTGTTGCAGATGAAGAGTTCGAGCATCTTTTGCAATTTTTAGGGTCTTTCTAGCCATTAGACCTTTTTCGCGCTCCAGGGGATGAGGTTGGGGTTGGGGATAAAGGACAAGTTTCTCGGAGGTGCCCTGTTTGCTGATAGGAGAGGAATCTGAAGGTGGTGTTCTCATAATATCCCATCTGCATGTAAGGATCATTCTCATACCAATCCATAAGTATCCTATCTGGAAGCCCTTGAATGAGGTCGATTTCAATGCATATGTAGGAGAAAGTGACGAAGTCTTTCATTATCCGGTCTGTGTCAATATTGATGAAATTACCCAATACATTACACATTACCCAGGGTAGATTGGGGAGTCTTACCCAGATTGGTGTAGTCAAGGCAGACACAGTCAATGGGTTGAATTCAGGGAACCATCTCTGCATGGAAATACCATATCTTCCCCAAAACCAAGGACCTTTCTCTAGCACACATTGCCAGTCTACTTTTGTGGAAAACTTGACAATGGATAACCTTTTGGAGCAAAAGAACATCTCATGACCTGACCACCAGGTCTTGTTTACCCATTCTCTTAGCACAAAGGCCAAGGGCCATAGTCCATTGAAGTGACATATGAGGGATTTTTCCTGGTAGATAAAAGCAGAGTCGTAGACATGGGGATCTTCGACATCTGTTGTTGGAGGTTCTACAGACTACTCCATAATGAGGGCGGAGCCAAAAATATCCTTTTCTCTAAAAGTTTCAACCTTGGACCTCGAAGGAGTGAAGATCCTTGTTTTCACAGTATGATTGTAAGAGCTTGGATGAGCAAAGGATGGATCACCTCCATAGAGTGGAGAAGCAAGAGAAATGGTTGAGTTATTTAGATTCCCATAACCCTCTAGTAGAAATCCATCCACCAATTGTTGTCCTTCGAATATTAGTTGTTGAAAGAAAGGATAAATACCTGTAGCCTGCTAGATTTGGATTTTGAGCTAAAAAACATAGTCTGAATCCTAAGCATGTAAGTATAGAGAAGATTCGACAATTGCATTTATAAAAGGGGGGAAGCCTTCTACAGTCTTGGAGCTAGCCTCGACGTGATATTTAGAAGAAAGCCTCAACCGTGAGTCACTCTTAACTTGATTCTCGTAACATAGCGAGGAATAAAGATCCCCCGAGGGTTGAATATACCTGAGGTCTCTGATAGCTGAAAGGTTCCCATACTCTAGATCCATGCAATGATAACGACTAGGGTTCACATATTTCCATGCCCACAGTCTCTCTTCTTCCTCGATCCAACCCTGAATGGTTCGTTCTCTCTCTCTAGATAACATGTTGGAGCCTCCCTCATTTTTTCCGCATTAAAAAAAATGGCTCGAGTAACCTCGACCGCTACAAAGAGCTCCTCTGATCTATGTGACAGAATGCATGCCTAAAGGTCACCTTGCAGGGGGGAGCTCTGTGGCCATGGTCATGTAATACATTTTTCATGATTTCCCTGATGTATCCATTGCACTTGTTGTAATTGAGGCTTTTGTAACATGTCGGTCCCTTCCTGTGATGGGTGAGGGATGTAAAGACTGAACTTGCTCCTCCTCTCTTTGTGGTCTTGTCATTGTCAGTCTCTCTGACCAAAATCAAAGTATGATATTTGTCAAGCATGTCCAGGAAGTCATGGCACTGCTGCCACACCGATAGCTTTTTTCTTTTGTCAAGGATTTCATAGTACCTGGCGGAATACGGACGCTTGCTATAGGGTCTCATAGCAACAACCATGTTAAACCAAAAAGAATTAGGTGAGATTAATCATTACAATTGTTGCTCTAAATTTTTAAAAACTCATATATCATATTATGTATTCATATGCTATAGACATATGTTAATGTCAAATGGAAGAAAGCTAAGTTACATTCTCTTTAATATTAGGTTGTAAAATATACTTGGTTTTTCTAAGTACAATGAGACAATATAATATTTTATTTTATAATTTTTATAATTTATTTCATGTTATTAATATTTTTGGATATAAAATAACAAATAATTTTTTTTTTAAATATAAAAAATAATAATTTAAACTAGTAATTTATAATATAAATTTTCAAATGAACAATTTCCAAATTTCAGAGCCATTCCATAATATAATATATTTTAATGGTGTAATTTAAAAGTTGTCATTTTAGTAACATATTGTTGTATAGAGCTAATATAAATTGTGATTATATATTATATAGATTTAGCTTCTTACAACATTATAGTAACATATCTTATAGAATTATCATATTAATTAACTTGTGATTATAAATATACAGCTTGAGTGGGCCTAATTCTTAAGAACATGTGTTTCCTCCTAAGAGGTCACAAGTTCAAATCCAAAGGGGGTATGGTATGTATACGTCTGTAGACTTTACCAATCAAATCGTAGGGTGGAGGGGGTCTCATACACCAATTTGGTGTGTGGCTTGGTCGTGACCTTAAAAATAGATTATTGTTATTATATTATATAGAATTAGCTTCTTACAACATAAACATTATAGTAACACACTTTATAGAACTAATATATTATTTAAGTTGTGATTATATATTATATAGAATTAGCTTATTACAATATTAAAGACCAATTTTTATTTTTTTTGTTTTCTAGTGTGTTAGTTATCGATGAGATTAGCCTGTGGTGTAAGAAACAATGACCAAGGGACATCTAAGTTGTCAAATCAGGGGAATCTAAGTCATCATAATCTCATGACGATCGCACCTGGCCTCAATGTTTCACATTCCAAGAGGAACGCTTTGTTGGTGAAGTGATAAGCTTCTTGATCTCTTTCTCTTAGTACGTGGAAAAACTCTAATGAAAATATATTGAACTTTTGTTGTACTCACCAAATGAGTCTTTATAAATATTCATCAAATAAAGTGGAGCAATGTATGAATCTGATAATTACTACTAAATCCTTGATTACAATTAGTTCACTAATTCACCTTCGATCAAAAAGTTTCAACGCTTGGTATAATGCAATTATCTTGACCTAATTGTTAGTATATTTTCTCAAATCTCATTCATAACTTACTTGGTGATTTCTTTTGAGATAATAAGTAATCCCCTAATCATATGGGTCCTTACACATTTCATTCTTTACTAAATTTACTAAATTATTTTATTATTATTATTATATATAAATTTATTATATATTATTTATGTATTATTATTATTATCTATTTACAAATTTCATTAATTATATATAATGTTTTATTACCCTTCTTTCCTATAATTGTTATTATCCATTTTATAATTATATTTCAATTCACACTTGTTTCTTATACATCACATATTAGAGTTAATTTTCATTTTTACATTAATATATCTTATATTTTACAAATAGTCATAGTTGCAAGTGGAGTTTTTTTTCATTTAAACTAGGGTGGTACAGTATCATGTTGAATTTTAAATACTTTCCATTTTATTTTCCTTTTCAATCACTTCCTATAAATATTTTTCATTTTACTTCCCTTTTCATGCTCACTTCTTTGTTCTATTTCTCCAATTTTATATTTTTTTTATTATAGTATAAAAAACATTATTCCTAAATTTTAAAACATTATTGTTAAATTTTATTTTCTTTCCTTTCCCATTATTCTAGTTACATTTTTATGTAATTCTAAATTTAATTCCCACAAATTTATAAGGTTAGGTTGTTTTCTTTATTTTTTGAACTATATAAGGTTAGCTTGCTCTCTTTATTTTTTGAACTAGAGATATGAAGACGAGCTACCTTACATAATCATATTCTAATTTTATGGTTTCTTTCTTTCGACATATATATGAAAGAGAAACTATGATAACTATTAAAAAAAACATGTTATTATAAAAATAGTTTTTTTATGTTATTGCACTTGAAACCAATTTGGTTTTGTATATGATTAGAAAAAAACAAATATATTTCTATAAAAAAATATTGATATGAACATCTTATTATAATAACATATTTATAGTAAGGGGCGATGGGTGTAGGTTTTTTTTTTATACTTGAAAGGAAAAAAGAAATAGAGTTTACATAACGAATAAGAATCAAAACATTAGTGATTGGATGCACTAGTTTTTTTCAAGGGCTTAACTATTCGAAAATCTAAAGGGGTCCAAAAGGATATAATGGTTAGGGAACGACAATAATTCTACTATCCTTATATCATAAAATCCTTCTAAAAACTTCAAACTTTTTAGACATATCTAATGGATTTGTAATGTTGATTCAAGATTTTAAGCAAATTGAAATTTTGCATCTCTTACAAAAGAAAATTATGGACGCAGACAGGGAGGTCATCATATGAGCATATTTGCAAGAGGGGATATATAAGTCAAATTAGGGGACTACGGAAACCATGTCCTTACCCTCTCCATGAAACCATGAAGTGTAAGTGCATGAAAGAGTATATGCAACTATTAAAAAGTCTCATCATACAGTTGCAACTACATGGTAAGTCAAGGCACCGTCATTGTCATTCACATTTCATATCTTGATCATTTGCATGGCCTTTGAAGTTCTAAAAAATAGATTAATTATGTAGTGCATGTGGATTTATTGAGAAAAGATATGTGATATGGCTTGATTCATTTTATTTCAATTCAAGCACCAACTTCAACTCTAATAAATAGAGGATGTATTTTCTATATATGTTGTGGTTGTATATATCTAGCTCTCAAATAGAACAATGAAATTGATGGAACACTGTGACTACAAAAGAGGGTGTAGTTGTGTCTTTTGTGAGATTAGGGAGGTGTATAAGGGAATGAAACAATGCAAGTACGATGCAACAAAATATCAATGCAGTGCTATGAAATTGACCATCCACTGGAACAACTTGAATAAGGAATTTGAAAAACAAACCTAGGACCCGTCATGATGTGTATATGATTTGATGTAAAACAATAGGTGGGTCAATGAGATCAGAGAATGATGAAGAATATCTTTGTCCTACATAGGGTCTATCATTGTGGATTAAAATTAGGTACAATATACCTTCACATTCCTAGAAAACCGAAGTTGGTATCAACAAGAAGGATAATGTGAACACAAAGGAACAAGTGTCCCTTGGAATCATGAGAAGATAGAACAAATACTGAATTGTAAATAGGGGATAGATTTGGATAATTTGGATGAGGTAGAAAAGGGTTCAATGAGGATGAGGAGCAATACTTCTCTTATGTGGAGCATGATTGATGGTGTACATTGGTAGTAGTTAAAACCAATTCGACATAATATGATATCATGTTATTGAAATGATCAAATAGAGTTAGTATTTTTCAAATTGATATTGAGGATTAGTGAATTCAAATGGATAGGTAGTTGAGGGTGGTAATTTTAAGGATCACAATGAAGGGTACTGAGATACATGAGGTGCTACACACAACTAGGATTACAAAGGTAAAATTACTTAGTGCGAATGCTTCGACCAAGGGTGATTAGGACTGTTGCTGAGTGAAATGATTCCATTGGGTGCATTGGGATGAGTATAATGTATTTCCGTAAAAAAATGAGCTTTGTACAAATATCAATGAATGAAATAATGTTAAAACAATTGGGTTTAATGTACAAGCAAAGAGACATGTTCCCTAGTAGAATGATCACACAACCTGGTCTTGAAAGGAAAGAATAATGAGAGTGACTGGGGGAAGGGGTCCCTTGGTTGGGACTCCATGGAGGTATGTGATGGGACCATGAAATGATACCATTTTACCTATACATTTAACATTTTTGACGATCATTTTTCTTGAATAAAGGTCGTTTTTTATCTTCATAGTCCCACTATCCACTTCTCCTAGATACCACTGAAAAAATGTATATTTGGATTGTGTTTTCAAGATATATTAGAGTCGTTATACCGAGTCAAGAGAAAGAGGTAAGGTGCAACGGTGAGGAACATATCCAAGTCGTCAGATCCGCGTGCAAGTGATTGTGATTTGTAGATCTTTCAGGAGTTCAGAAGTTCGACCCTTTGGGAGAATTGGAGTGTACTAGAGTGAAAACTCTCGAAGTCTTGAGTTAATCTGGATCGATCATTAAAAGGGATGCATTTCAGAATATTATCTTGTTCGATAGTTCGACGTTCAAAATAATTGGAGTGTGCACGTGCAAATATTCGGTGATTCAGACATGGTTCTACCCCTCGAAGAGTAGTGGAGATTAATAGCTGTTTTACATGTTTTATATGTGATGATGGAAACAACAACATGCATAAATTGAATCAGATTGTTTAAGATATTTTGGAGAATTATTAAGTCTAATAGCCTGACAAAATGCAATTGACTGCACATTTTGTAGAGTTAGCAATTGTGAGAACCGAGCCAAATTGTTACATAGTGCAAAGAAATGGAGGAGGCACAGGAAACTTATAGTCTGGAGAATGATGTTAGAGGAATGGATGTCCATTTGGGAGTTGAAGGGACAAACACCAATGGGCATAGGGAAAAAATAGATAAAGATGGGAGCATGATTAAAATCATTAAAAATTTGCAAAAAGATGTCCAAATTCACCAGGAAGATAACGAAAGGATTAAGAGAGCCAAGGATAAAATGTAAGACTTCAATATGAAGCTAATGTGGATCCTGGAAAGAATTAAAAAGAAGTTGGATAAGGAAAGTGAATCCATCCAATCAGGGAGCCATAGGTTACCTGATGAGGAAAGAAGATCAAAGAGTGATAATAAACATCACCAACACTCCCAAAAGAATTCCCATATGAGAGAACACACTAACTCAAGTCCATCCCCTATCAATAAAAATACGAGTTCTGGGGTGGATGAGTTGAAAGGAGAAATGAATATGATAAAAAATCCTACTTTTGTTGCAAAGAACCAGAAGGATGAAGAGGTTGAGACATGGCTAATTGGCATGAGAAGATATTTCCAATTGCATAATTATTCCTCACATGCAGAAGGAAGAATCATAGTCTATCAGATGAAAGGAAATGCACCCTTATGATGGGATCAACTTGTGCAAGTGCAACACATCAGAGAGAAGAATGTCACATGGAAGGAATTCAAGAAACATTTTGAAAAGAAGAACTTAAATTGGGCATCATGACTATAGATGAATATGAAAGGATATTTATAGATATGTTGAAGTATGTCCCTTTCATTAAGGATGAGACAATCAATATCCATAGATATCTGAGTGGGCTGCCACCTTTTATTAGTGAAAAAATCCATTATGATGATCCTAAAACTCTGGAAGAAACTATAAGGAGAGAAAAATGATTATATGATTAGCATAAAGGAAATATTACTTTCCAAGGAGCTTGGGAAGACAAGAGGAAGTTTAATAAGGAGTAGAGGCTGAAGGGAAACAAGCCACCATTTTTTAGAAATATTCCTCAAGGAAAACCAGTTTTGAGGGAGCCCATGATGGCTGAAGTAGGTGGGAAAAGGCCAAGGCACCTATTCAATGTTGGGGCTGTAATGGAGATCATAAGTATAGATATTTCTATCATAGAAAGGACAGGGTGAGAGTTGTTCACCATGTTGAACAAGAAGAAATAGTGGAGGACATGGGCAGAAGAGTACCTAGGATCTATGCATCCCTGGACAACAAGCAAATTGAGTTTCAATCACACATGATTGAAGTTGAAGGTATGATCAATAACCATGCCCTTACTATTTTAATTGATTCAGGGGCTAGTCATAGGTATCTATATCCTAAGGTAGTGGATATATTTCAATTACCAAGAAGCAAGCATGGGAAATCTTGGTTTGTCCAGCTGGCTACAGGAGCCAAGAGAAAGGTTGTTGAGTTGGTTAAATCACGTCCAGTGGGCATGAATGGAATGGGTACCAAGGAATATTTGAACATCTTGCCTTTGGGATCATAATATTTCCTAATTGGTATGGATTGGTTGGACCAACACCATGCCATATTAGACTGTCATAACAAGGCATTCACTTGCTTGGATGAGGAAGGAAATCAAAGAGCAGTCCAAGGAATTTCTAGGGTAGTTACTATTCGATAAATATAAAAAATGCAGCTAAAGAAGTGTTTCCTGAAGGGTTTCCAAATATTTGCAGCACATATGGGGGAAGTATCTAAGGATAAGGTGCCAAATCTAGAGGATTATGTAGTCCTAGAATATTTTGATGATGTGTTCAAGGAGGTACCAGGATTACCCCCAAAGATAGATATTGATTTCTCTATACATTTAATGCCTGGAGTAGCTCCATTATCAAAGAATCCTTACAGAATGAGTACACCAGAACTGAAAGAACTGCAAATACATCTTGAAGAAATTTTAAAGAAGGGGTACATACGCCCAAGTGTGTCACCTTGGGGTGCCCCAATGTTATTTGTGAAGAAGAAATATGGGACCCTGAGATTGTGCATTGACTTCAGGATAATGGGCACCAAGCATCACTGAAGATGAGCCCATTTGAGGTACTTTATGGCAGAAAGTGAAACGCCCTAGTAAGTTGGGACAACCTAGCTGATAAATCAGTGATTGGGCCAAAGTTGATTAAGGAAATGGAAGAGAAAATGTCGAAGATTAAATAGAATTTGAAGCTTTCCCAAGTCGGGAAGAAAATATATTCGGACAAAGGAAGAACCCATAAGGAATTTAAAGTGGGTGATCATGTTTTCTGAAAGGTGAAAGCCAACAAAAGTTCCCTGAAGTTGGGAAACTGTTCCAAGTTGGCATCCATATATTGTGGTCCATTTGAAATTCTAGAAAGGATTCGACCGGTATATTATATTCTTTCATTGATTGCATGCATGACTATTCATAATGTATTTCATGTCTCATTGCTCAATAAATATATATATGATGCTAATCCTGTGATTGACTGGAATGTGATTCAGGCGGAGCAATAAGTCACCTTACAAGTGCATCTGGTGCGCATACTAGAAAAAAAGAGAAAGAAACTCTAGAGTTGAGCCATATGGATTGTAAAGTTTCAGTGGAGCTGGTACGGTCCTAAGGATGCAACATGGGAGCATGAAGATGTTATGCAGGAAAAATACTTTCATCTTTTTGAAGATTTTGGAAATCTTGTTGATGTTGTGTAATTAAGTTACACTAAGGACAGTGCAAAAATAATGGGAGGGGATTGTAATACCCCAAGGACGAGCCTCGATTGTAATTACAAATGTAACATGTTTTGTAGGCTGGTTAGCCGAGTATTTATAAGATGGTATGCCAATCTTCACTCTAACACCCAATTTGACAACATCTCTCAGTAAGCGTTCTTCCACAACATCCTCTATTACAACTTCTTCAAATTCTACTTCCTCCATTTCTGCCTCGCTGACATCTTCAACATTCGATGCTCTTGTTTGTGTTGTCTCCATGGAATCCATCCTCGCACACGATTCTCTCATTTCTCTTTACATAACTCTGTTGGCTATAGGTGGATCAACACGTCTTATGGGAAACATTGTGCTGACATTTATCCTTCTCCCTACAAAAGTCAATTCTATACTCTGATTTGATACCACTCTGGCGCAAACCCCCTTCCCTCCAAAAGGGCTTCTTGACCTCCCGGTCTTGGATCGTTTGAATATTTGAGTGGGAACGACTCCTTGGGTCCCTATGACACCTTAACTACCTTACCCACACACACAGACTCTCCTGCAAATGACCATGGTTGTGACCGTTGGTCTACCTCCTTCGCAGTGTCAAACTTCACGACCCTATGAAACTCTAGGCCTTTCACTTACGATCTCCGCTCTACCAATTTCCAAACTCTTGGTTCTCGTCGACACATGCTCTCCTGTGATCAATGGTCGATATTGAATTGTGACTTCGGACCTTATGATTTTGGTTTCGCCAAGTTTCCAACTTATCAGACTCTCAAGTGTTGAACCACTCCTTGATTCTCCTCCTTGCAACTTCACCAGATTTAACGGTCTAGAATGATTCTTCCCCTTATGAGAATGAATCGCATTCACTAACGTTAAGTGAAGATTCCAAGGAATTCTCCCCTTGAAGATTTATGTCTCTCTTCCTCCTAAGCTTTCCTTCCCTTATTTGTTCCCCTAAACAATCTCTTCGACACTTAGTCGAATTTTCCTGGCTTGTGCACACTTGGCAACAAAATTTCATCCACACTCTCTTCCTCTATGAAATATTTTGCACTCCTTGCGACTGTTATCCAATCGCTTCTATCCATTGTGACTGAATCACGCTATCCTTCTTGAGATTTCAAGTCTAAAAAATTTGTCACGTAGTCCTTGTGGGCATTGATGCACTCCTTACATGCATATAAGTTCTTCTATCTCTTCTGAGCTTTCGATTCGAAATAGACTCAATCACATAGTCCTTGTAGAAATTGATGCACTCCTTGCACACGTATAAGTTTTGCTATCTCTTATGAGATTTCGATTCGAAATAGACTCAATCATGCACTCCTTGTGGATACTATTCACACCTTGCACTCACTCAATGAAAAGGAACCATTGAAACTTATCTTCTCCTCACAACGACTCAAACATTAAACAAAGAAAATGAAGTCATGAAACTAAGAACATAAATAACAGAGAATTTAAAAAAATAACAGAGATTCTACCATTCATTCAGATAGACACATATCCATGCACACATTTGGGACAATGTTCTCTGTTATATTCATACAATTGAAACTTACATACATTCACACAATGTTTCTCTGTATCCCTCGGCTCTTATCTTACAATAGAAATATACTCATGATATTCAACCGCTACCACAACTATCAACAACAATTGACAACTTAACAACAACAGACAAAAACCCTCTCTGGGAAATATTACAAATCTTTCTACAAAGAGGCACTCTTTCAGCATTCCCTCCAACTACTCTATGATACCTTAAATGGAATTAAAAGTTATCAACTACTTAATGCCCCTTACAATAAATATTGTGTCAGATAGATAAGAGAGGAAACCCCAAATCTGTACTGCGATCCGATCCATTAAATGAAATGAATTCCCCCATCGAATTATGTGATGGCTCAGCCTTAAAAGATTTAAAGACATTCATAACTCAAAAATATTCTGTTAGATATCGTATTTATACATTGATCAATTTGAAATTCAAAATATTTCAAAATGTGCTCTAGTGCGCCCAACTGTCCTCCACGCTTATGCTTCTTTGGTGATGCTCCTACATCATAAGTACCAATTCTTTTTTCATTTACATGTTGTGTATTTTAACATGTTATAATGATGACTATTTCCTGTATATGTTGTTATATTTATGGGTTTGGCCTGTGAATACTGTATGCATGGTTTTAATGTTATTTTTGCATTATGTTGTGTGATAGMTTAATATAAATCATCTRTAAATTTGTATGTGTTATTTTCACTTCCGCATTAATCTATGTATGAACATATTGTTTATGTCTGGTTAAAAATTGTAATATATATATATATATATATATATATATATATTTATATTTATATGTATATTCGAGCATGTAAATTATTTTGAGTAGCATGGCCTGACCTGGGTGGTTGGGAATGTTACAAATTGGTATCATATCAATATTTTTTTTACTTCGTGACGTTTTCTGGCCTGCTGGTGGCTAGGAGTGTTACAAAATGGTATCAGAGCCAAGGTTTCAACACTGACCCTCGATGGGCCATGTTAGTGAAATTTGAAATGAAGGTTTCAGAGTGAATTGTTGTCGAGAGGGAAAAAATTCAAAGTTCAGAGAATTATTGAGTGTCAGAAAGGCACCGTGTGAACACTTGGACTATGTTCAGAATATTAGGATTTATAATGGCTTAGTGAAAGAAAACAGAGAAATAAGCCACAACAACCGTAGTGTTGGGATGTGAGGTTTGAAATTGGGTCGTATGATCTATTCAGGAGAAGGCAGACCCTTCACAATTGTTAGATCTAGAAAAAGGTACATAAGAGTTAACCTCCAGGTCCTTCGGACTTCGTGACTTTGGTGAATTTTATGTGTTATAGAGAAAAAAGGGGTCAAAGCCTGAAGTTTTGAAGTCCCAGAGTGGATCTACATCGTAGATCTAGAGATAAGTGCTTGACCGTTGGATCAACCGAAGACATATCAGAGCCATTAGATTGAGTCAAGAGAAATAAGTAAGGTGCAATGATGAGTAACAGATCCCAACCATCAGAGTTGCGCACAAGTGATTGTGAGCCGTAGATCTCACAGTAGTTTGGAAGTTCGACACTTTGGGAGAATTGGACTGTACTAGAGTGAAAAATCTCAAAGTCTCGAAGTCTGGAGTTAATATGGACCGTTCATCAAAAGGGACATGTGTTCAAATATTATCTTGTTTGAGAGTTCGACGTTTAGAAGAATTGGAGTGTGCAAGTGTAAATATTGTGAAGCCTGAATTCTCGAAGTGACATGACTTGTGGACGTCACGAGGGATGACATGGAAACATGGGATGTGTGTCACGTGTGAGTGAGCTAAGAAACTTTGGAAGGTAGAAATTTCAGTTAGAATGTGAAACGTGTCACCTGTCATATTGGACTACGTGTCATCTTCTAGTATTTCACCACATGGTATTCCTCTTGAGCATAGGTAGTGGGGCCCCTGATGGATACATAAAGTAATTAAAATATTGGCGAAGAATTTAACTATACTGGGCCCATGATAACTTGATCCGAGTAGACACGTGGCGCTAGATCATGAATTTTGGAAACTTGGTACTCTGGAGGAAAGGTGTTACAGTTAGCATTGAGTAAAGAACTCTTGAAGGCCCAAAGGATGAAGTTAATCTCAACCATTGGTCACAAGGGGTGTGTGGCATCAGTTCCGAAGGTCTGGGGACATGACACTCCAGAAGAAATGGTTCATGACTGAGTGGGAGGAAGAAATCCTCCGAAGTCTTGAAACCTCGAAGATTCGAAGTCCCTGAACCTTGAAGACTGATGCTTAGAGGGACGGAGTTAATATCAACCATTGATCGAGAAATGACACTTGGAAATAGGTGCAACAGTCTAGAGACTTGGCACTCTGGAAGGATTGAGAGTATGGATAGTCCAAAACTCCCAAAACCTAGAGTTTCGTAGTAAATGTTAGTCGTAGGATGTTGGGAAGTTGTGAACCTTTGATCCACCCCACTTCGCGAGTTCACCAATTCGGCACTCCGAGATATTTTTTATGATGTGCTTTGGAAACCACCATATCCCTAAGTCTTGAAGCTCCTTTACACTATATATATTCATAGACAATGTAGACCGTAGATCCACCGTCCTCCATTAAATCATCGTTCAAGGTTCTGTGATGTTTGTGATGTGCGGAAAGGGAAACCTCTAAAGCTTTAGAGCCTCGAAGTGTCAAGGATCCGAATAAGCGCCCAACTATTAGCACTTGGTCATAACCATAGTCACATGCGAATTAAGGGATGAAGGAAAAAGGGGCTACCGCCAAAAGTAAATTGTAGAAAAAAATAGGGCTTAGAGATAGAGCCATGGGGATTCTTGATCGACCAAAGACCCGAAAAAAAATGGAGTCTGATATTCTTTTGTTGAATCAGATTGTTTAAGTTATTTTAGAGAATTATTAATTCTAATAGCCTGACAAAATTTGGTTGATTGCACATTTTGTAGAGTTAACAATTGTTAGAACCGATCCAAATTGTTACATAGTGCAAAGAAATGGAGGAGGCACATGACACTTATAGTTCAGAGGATGATGTTAGAGGAATGGATGTACATTTGGGAGTTGAAGGGACAAACTCCAATGGGCATAGGGAAGAAATAGATAAAGACATGAGCATGATGAAAATCATCAAAAGTTTTCAAATAGATGTCCAAATTCACCAGGAAGATAACAAAAGGCTTAAGAGATCCAAGGAGCAATAGGAAGAATTCAATATGAAGCTAATGCGAATCCTGGAAATACTTGAAAATAATTTGTATAAGGAAAGAGAATCTATCCAATCGGGGAGTGACATGTTCCCTAATGAGGAAACAAGATCAAGGAGTGACAACAAACATCACCAACACTCCCAAAAGCATTCGCATAGGAGAGAACACAATAGCTCAAGTGCATCCCCTATTAGGAAACATAGGAGGTCTATGGTGGATGAGAAATTAATAAAATCAAACCTCCTAATTTTGATGGAGAGCACCCGAAGGATGAAAAGGCTGAGACATGGCTAATTGGCATGAGAAAATATTTCCAATTGCATAATTATTCCTCTCATGCAGAAGGAAAAATCACTGCCTATTAGATGGAAGGAAATGCATCCTTGTGATGGGATAAACTTGTGCAAGTGCAACACATCAGAGAGAAGGATGTCACATGGAAGGAATTCAAGAAACATTTAAAAAAAAGTACTTAACCAAGAGATACTATGACAAAAATATGAAACAATTCTTTGAACTTAAATTGGGTAGAATGACTATAGATGAATATGAAAGGAGATTTCTAGATATGTTGAAGTATGCCCTTTTCACTAAGGATGAGATAGTCAAGATCCAAAGATCTCTGAGTGAGATGCCACCTTTTATCATTGACAAAATCCAGTATGATGATCCCAAAACTATGGAAGAAACTATAAGGAGATAAAAATGATTATATGATCAGCATAAAGGAAATCCTACTTTCCAAAGAGTTTGGGAAGATAAGAGGAAGTTTAAGAAGGAGTAGAGGTGGAAGGGAAACAAGCCACCTATTTTCAGAAATATTCCTCATGGACAACCAATTTTGAGGGAGCCTAGGATGGCTGAAGTAGGTGGGAATAGGCCAAGGAAGACACTTATGCAATGTTGGGGTTGTAATGGACATCATAAGTATAGATATTGCTCTAACAGAAAGGATAGGGTGAGATTTGTTCAACATGTTAAACAAGAAGAAACATTGGAGGACATGGGTAGAAGAGTACCTAGGATCTATGTAGCCCTGGACAACAAGCAAGTTGAGTTTCAATGGCACATGATTGAAGTTGAAGGTATGATCAATATCCATGCCCTTACTATTTTAATCGATTCGCGAGTTACTCATAAGTATATAGATCCTAAGGTAGTGGAAATATTTCAATTACCAAGAAGAAAGAATGGGAAACATTGGCTCATGTAGCTGGCTACAGGAGCCAAGAGAAAGGTTGTTAAGTTGGTTAAATCATGTCTAGTGGGCATGAATGGACTGCGTACCAAGGATGATTTGAACATCTTGCCTTTGGGATCATATGATTTCCTAATTGGTATGGATTGGTTGGACCAACACCATGCCATATTAGACTATCATAAAAAGGAATTCACTTTCTTGTATGAGGAAGGAAATCAGAGATCAGTCCAAGGAATTCCCACGACAGTTACTATCCGAGAAATATCATCAATACAAATAAATAAGTGTTACAGGAAGGGATACCAAATATTTGCAGCCCATATGGGGGAAGAATCTAAGGATAAGGTGCCAAATCTGGAGGATCATATAGTCCTAGAATATTTTGAAGATGTGTTTAAGGAGGTACTAGGAATACCCCCAAAGAGAGATATTGATTTCTCTATAAATGTAATGCCTAGAGAAACTCCAGTATCAAAGACTCCTTACAGAATGAGTACACTAGAACTGAAAGAATTGCAAATGTAGCTTGAAGAAATTTTAAGGAAGGGGTACATATGCCCAAGTGTGTCACCTTGGGGTGCCCCAATGTTATTTGTGAAGAAGAAAGATGGGACACTGAGATTGTGCATTGACTTTAGGAAGTTAAATAGAGTAACTATAAAGAACAAGTATCCTCTACCAAGGATTGATGATCTCTTCGATCAGTTGAAGAATGCAAGGATATTTCCAAAGATAGATCTCAAGTCTAGATACCATCAGGTAAGGATTAAAGAGGAATACATCAAAAATACCACCTTCAGGACAAGGTATGGTCTTTATGGGTTCACAGTGGTGCCATTTGGGTTATCAAATGCACCAGTTATTTTCATGTTCTTAATGAATGGGGTTATACGAGAATATTTAGACAAGTTTGTCATTGTTTTTTTGGATGACATCCTTGTATATTCCAAGTCGGAAGAAGAACATGAGCATCATTTGAGGATAGTGTTGCAAGTTATAAGAGAGCATCAATTGTATGCCAAATTGAGAAAGTGCTCATTTGATCAAAACAAAATTCACTATTTGGGGCATATCATATCCGAAGAAGGGATAACAATGGACCATGGAAAGATTTAGGCCATTAAAGGGTGGACAACACCTAAGAGTGTGACATAAGTCAGATCCTTCACGGGTCTAGTTGGATACAACAAAAGGTTCATTGGAGGGTTTTTGAGAATAGATCATCCCATCACTTCCTTGCAAAGGAAGGGGAAGAAGTTTCAATGGAAAACAGATTGTGAAATGATCTTCCAACAATTGAAGAAGTTGTTAACCAATGCTCTAATTCTAAAGACTGGAGATATGAATGAAGAATTTGTGGTTTGCACATATGCATGCAAAGAAGGACTGGGTGGATTCCTCAGCCATAATGGGTTTGTGATATGTTTTGAATATAGGAAATTGAAAGATCATGAAAGGATCTATGCCACTCATTATCTGGAGTTGGAAGCCATAGTGCAAGTTTTAAATAAATGGAGACACTACCTCATGGGAAAATGGTTTGAGCTGAGAAGAGACTATAATGGTCTGAAATATTTTTTTAACCAACCTACTTTGAATGCTAGGAAGAGTAGATGGTTGGAATTACTATGTGAATATGACTTTGATATCAAGCACATCAAAGGAAGGTAGAACACAGTGGTTGATGCACTCAACATGAGAGTGCATGAACTACATGCTACAACTATTAGCACGTATCAGATGGATCTTAAAGGAATAATTTCTAAGGCTGAAAAACTTGATTTGCAGTACATGGAATTGGTAACTAAATTGAAACAAGGTAAAATGCAGTAGAACGCTGAAGATTTTGAATTGGGAATTGATGGAATTTTCTTGGACAAAAACATATTTTATGTACCCAATTCTCTATAATTGAGGACTGATATTTTAAAATAGATGCATAATGTACCTGATGCAGGACACCTAGGATATCAGAAAATAGTTTCAACAGTCAAGAGCCATTACTGTTGGCCAAACATGAAGAAATCAATTACAGAATACATCACTAGATGTATGGAGTGTCAAAGTGTCAAATATGAGCATAGAAACCCATCTGGGTTGCTACAACCATTACCCATTCCTGAGTGGAAGTGGGAAGTGGTGACAATGTATTTCATCACACGATTACCTAGGTCAAACAAGCAACACGATTCCATCATGGCGGTGGTGGATAAGCTTACGAAGGTTGCCCATTTTATTCCCTATAAGACTACTTACAAGGTATCTAATGCTGTTGATATTTATATGAGGGAAGTAGCACACTTTCATGGCATACCCAAGACATTTGTGTTTGACAGAGACCCAAAATTTACCTCAAAGTTTTGGAGAGGATTATTCAAAGGGTT
Organism: Picea sitchensis; assembly: GCA_010110895.2. Taxonomy (NCBI): domain Eukaryota; kingdom Viridiplantae; phylum Streptophyta; class Pinopsida; order Pinales; family Pinaceae; genus Picea; species Picea sitchensis. Next base: position 122,875 of record SNQJ01S0004582.1, on the reverse strand, counting down.
CGAAATGAACCTGAACTTCAACACAAATTATCATCCCGAGTTTGATGGACAAACATAAAGAGTAAATCAAGTTATAGAAGATATGTTAAGAATGTATGTTATGGACAAACCATCTAGATGGGAAGACTACCTACACTTGGTATATTTTGCTTATAACAATGGGAACCAAGCATCACTGAAGATGAGCCCATTTGAGGCACTTTATGGAAGAAAGTGCAACACCCCAGTAAGTTGGGACAACCTAGATGACACAGTAGTGGTTGGGCCAGAGTTGATTAAGGAAATGGAAGAACAAATTCCAAAGATTAAATAGAATTTGAAGGTTTCCCAAGACAAGAAGAAAATCTATTCTGACAAAGGCAAAACCCATAAGGAATTTAAAGTGGGTGATCATGTTTTCTGAAAGGTGAAAGCCAACAAAAGTTCCCTGAAGTTGGGAAACTGTTCCAAGTTGGCAGCCATATATTGTGGGCAATTTTAAATTCTAGAAAGGCTTGGACTAATATCTTATATGCTTTCATTTCCTGCATGCATGACTATTCAAAATGTATTTTATGTCTCATTGCTCAAGAAATATATACCTGATGCTAATCGCGTGATTGACTAGAATGCGATTCAAGTGGAGAAAGAAGGCACCCTACAAGTGCATCCGATGCACATACTAGACCAGAAGAGAAAGAAACTAGGAAGTTGATCCATAGGGATTGTAAAGTTTCAGTGGACTTGATACGGTCTTGAGGACACAACATGGGAGCATGAAGACACTATGCGGTAAAAATACCCACATCTTTTTGAAGATTTTGGAAATCTTGTTGATGTTGTGTAATTAAGTTGCACTAAGGATAGTGAAAAAATAAGGGGAGGTGATTGTAATACCTCAAGGACACGCCTCAGTTGTATTTACAAATGTAACATGTTTTGTAGGCTAGTGAGTTGAGTATTTATACGTTGGTAGGTTTATGTGTTGATTATGTCGAAAGCCTAGGTGTTAAAGGAGAGGAGCATGCTTTGTACTTGTAAAAATTCATATATTTAATATAACAACATTGATGCTTGTAGATGGGCCACGAAGAAAGAGTATGGGGGATTTAAATCTACTAGGTCGGGAAAGGGAGGAGGCTAAGAGTAGAGCTTAAGAGCCTAATACAATAATATATTATTATTCTAAAAATATGTATAGATTATATTAATTTATCCTAAGTTCCTTTAGGGAGGGGAACGAGTTCCAAGTGGGGGCAACATTCTCCTGGAGGCCCAAGTGTCATAAAAAATGCATGTAGATCTATGGGGGGGAATTCTCACCATTATCACAATGTTGAGCATTCAAACCATTCTCACCCTGTTTTCCACTCTCACAATTCTAGACCATGCTCGCCATCCATTACCCTGTCTCGTGGATGAACTGAACAATAAGGTAGTGAGCCTGTCAAACATTGTTGAATGCCAAGAAAATGAACCTCTACAACAAACTTGAGTTGATACCCTTACAACAATTATACCTTGTGTTTTGTCCTGTCAGTACCGTTCCCCATGCCTAGTTTCTGTTGTTTCCATCAATATGCCCATGTGTTCAGGAGCAGGAGTGAAGAAGTTGGTTGTCAGTCTCATGGATAGAATAAATGGGTTTTCAGGCCTGTGAGAAACTCTCTCTAGGTGAGAGAGTGTGTCAAGGAAGTGATTTCCCATGGAGGGAGTCCAGTAGTATCTACAGAGCTTTGAGAATTCTTGATCCGACCTGTTGTTGAAGCCAAAGGAAAGGGAAGTGTATTAGATGATGGAATATGTGATAGTGAAGTTGTACACTCCTAGGGTGGGATAGGCATGTGTGGAATGAGACTCTGTGAGTTGTGGGCATAAGTGGCTTCTTGGAGGAAATCCTTCCTGTTGTACTGTGCAAATTCATGTTGTCCCTACCTAGCCTAGGAATCCCTTGCCCGGTGGAGTTTAGTTCCAGCTCGGGGGTGACCCACTAATGAGAGTGATGAGAAACATTTTCTAAGGCTAGTAGGTTCATATAAGGTCTTCACATAGTTGGTGTACTTCAATTAAAATATAAGTACCAACCCTTTTTTCATTTACATGTTGTGTAAATTTGGTACATGCTATAATGATGGGTATTGCCTATATATGTTGTTATATTTATGGGTTTTTAATGTGAATACTGTATGCATGGTTTTACTGTTATTTCTACATTATGTTATGTGATAACATAATGTAAATAATCTGTAAGTTTGTATGTGTTATTGTCGCTTCCAATTAATATATGCATGAAAAAAATGTTTATGTCTGGTTAAAAATTGCACTAAACATATATATATATATATATATGTGTGTGTGTGTGTGTGTGTGTGTGTATATATTTGAGCATGAGCATTATCTAGAGTATCATGGCCCAACTTGATGGTTGGGAATGTTACAATTTGGTATAAGAGAAGAAATATGTTTACTTCGTGACGTTGCCCAACCTATTGGTGGTTGGGGGCGTTACATAAAATTTCTTGAAGTACAATCAGTTTATGGGGTCTTTAAATAGGACACCCTTAGGGTAAGCAAGGATGTATGCTCCCTGAGTGAGGTAGTGCTTAAAAATGAAGAGGCCTCACTAAAGTGTTTCTTACATCTGTGGTCCTAGAGAATCATGGGAGATATCATATTCTATAATAGCCTCACTGAATAAACAAGGGAATACTTGGTGATAAAATGTGGTATTAGATAAATTCTTGGTTGCTTCATTACTTTGTAATGAAAAGTATTGATCTTCATCTATGATCTATAAGGAGAAAAGATGTTGTTTTAGGGGGTAGTATCCATCAATAGCTCATCTGTTATCCATATGGTTGTTATCTTGCACTAGATTGGTAAAATGGTTTCCAGGCCAATGATAAGGTGGAAGCAGGTAAATCCTATGGAACTTTTCATTTTGGTTTGGTATGCACAAAATGTATATAAAAGTGGTGTCAATCGGTTTTGTGCTTAATGACTGTCCTTTATAGCATTTTTTTGAGGAATTTGTTGACAACCTTAACTAGATTGATTTATTGCAGATGGAATGGGGAAGCAAACTCATGGGTGAAGCTAAGAAGGGAAGACAACTCTTGGAACACTTCATTCTATAAATGTTTTCCATGATTAAAAATTAGCTATTGGGGGACCCTAAAATGAGTGATGACATGATTGAAGAAGAACCAAGTGCCAATGCCCACTATGTTGTTTAATGTTGGCATGGCCTTATCCCATTTGGTGAATTAATAAATGGCCACATTGATGTACTTGTGGCCATTGTTGGATGGGGATTTCACATGATAAAGTCGATGCCCCACTTGTAGAAGGGAATGATGGTAATGATAATGTTTAAAGGATTTGGTGGATCTTTAGTTTTGTGAGTGAATACCTGGAACTTTGTATTTCATTTGGATTCCTAAATGCAATTATGGAAGAGGGTAGGCTGAAAATAACCAGTGTAGACCACTTTTTGAGAAGTGAAAACTCCTGAAAAATTTCCTATATAGGTGCCACTATAGAGATCACTCGGGACCCAACCATTCTCCTCGAGCGTGAGACATTGATGCATGATTGTATCGATTGACTAAAGATATAGAATGTCTCCAATAAGGAGATACTGGGGTGCTTGGTGAAAGATACACTGGTGATCATCCCAAGAAGGATGTGGAGAAAAATTATGATGCACAAATAGGTGAGTATATATTTGTACCATGTGGCATCGAATGATATTATAAAAATGTGTTCATCATAGAAGTTTTCATTCACTAGTGGTTCTTGATGTTTGACAACAAATTAGTGATGAAATTAGTAAGTATGAGCACCTTCTTACTCTTAGGAGTACTACAATATAGATAAAATTCTTGGAGAATTATGATCCACCAGGCGCTAAGTTTGGATCCACAAGGCACATATGAGGGATTTTTCCTCATATGTGCCTTGTAGTTGATTGAAGTGACATATGAGGGATTTTTCCTGGTAGATAAAAGCAGAGTCGTAGAAATGGGGATATTCGACATATGTTGTTGGAGGTTCTACAGACTACTCCACAATGAGGGCAGAGCCAAAAATATCCTTTTCTCTAAAAGTTTCAACCTTGGACCCCGAAGGAGCGAAGATCCTTGTTTTCACAGTATGCTTGTAAGAGCTTGGATGAGAAAAGGATGGAGCACCTCCACAGAGTGGAGAAGCGAGAAAAATGGTTGAGTTATTTCGATTCCCATAACCCTCTAGTATAAATCCATCCACCAATTGTTTTCCTTCGAATATTAGTCGTTGAAAGAAAGGAGAAATACCTGTAGCCTAGTGGATTCGGATTTTGAGCTAAAAAACATAGTCTGAATCCTGAGCATGTAAGTATAGAGAAGATTCGACAATTGTATTTATAAAAGGGGGGAATCCTTCCACAGTCTCGGAGCTAGCCTCGACGTGATATTAAGAAGAAATCCTCAATCGTGCATCACTCTTAACTTGATTCTCGTAACATAGCGAGGGATAAAGATCCCCCGAGGGTTTAATATCCCTGAGGTCTCTGATAGCTGAAAGGTGCCCATACTCTAGATCCAGGCAATGATAATGACTAGGGTTCACATCTTTCCATTCTCACAGTCTCTCCTCTACCTCCATCCAACCCTGAATGGTTGGTTCTCTCTCTCCAAATAACATGTTGGAGCCTCCCTCATTTTTTCCACACTAAAAAAAATGGCTCGAGTAACCTCAACCGCTACAAAGAGCTCCTCTAATCTATGTGACATAATGCATGCCTAAAGTTCACCTTCCAGGGGGGAGCTCTGCGACCGTTGTCATGCAAGATATTTGTCATGATTTCCCCGATGTATCCATTGCACCTGTTGTAATCAAGGCTTTTGTAACATGTCGGTCCCTTCCTGTGATGGGTGAGGGATGTAAAGACTAAACTTGCTCCTCCTCTCTTTGTGGTCTTGTCGCTGTCAGTCTCTCTGACCAAAATCAAAGTATGATATTTGTCAAGCATGTCCAGGAAGTCATGGCACTACTGCCACACCGACAGGTTTTTTATTTTGTCAAGGATTTCATAGTACCTGGTGGAATACGGGCATTTGTTCTAGGGTCTCATAGCAACAACCATGTTAAACCAAAAAGAATTAGGTGAGATTAATCATTACAATTGTTGCTCTAAATTTTTAAAAACTCATATATCATATTATGTATTCATATGCTATAGACATATGTTAATGTCAAATGGAGGAAAGCTAAGTCACATTCTCTTTAATATTAGGTTGTAAAATATACTTGGTTTTTCTAAGTACAATGAGCTAATATAATATTTTATTTTATAATTTTTATAATTGATTTCATGTTATGAATATTTTTGGATATAAAATAACAAATAATTTTTTTTTTTAAATATAAAAAATAATAATTTAAACTAGTAATTTATAATATAAATTTTCAAATGAACAATTTCCAAATTTCAGAGCCATTCCATAATATAATATATTTTAATGGTGTAATTTAAAAGTTGTCATTTTAGTAACATATTGTTGTATAGAGATAATATAAATTGTGATTATATATTATATAGATTTATCTTCTTACAACATTATAGTAACATATCTTATAGAATTATCATATTAATTAAGTTGTGATTATAAATATACAGCTTGAGTGGGCCTAATTCTTAAGAACATGTGTTTCCTCCTAAGAGGTCACAAGTTCAAATCCAAAGGGGGTATGATATGTATACCTCTGTAGACTTTACCAATCAAATCGCAGGGTGGAGGGTGTCTCATACACCAATTTGGTGTGTGGCTTGGTCGTGACCTTAAAAATAGATTATTGTTATTATATTATATAGAATTAGCTTCTTACAACATAAACATTATAGTAACACACTTTATAGAACTAATATATTATTTAATTTGTGATTATATATTATATAGAATTAGCTTCTTACAATATTAAAGACCAATTTTTTTTTTTTGTTTTCTAGTGTGTTAGTTATCGATGAGATTAGCCTGTGGTGTAAGAAACAATGACCAAGGGACATATAAGTTGTCAAATCAGGGGCATCTAATTCATCATAATCTCACGACGATCGGACCTGGCCTGAGCCACACGAATGGTTAACATGGCTATATTTTTGTGGGTGTCTCCTCTTGACTACCACGAGTTTCGAACCTTTGCTCCCTTACAGAATGAAACCCTTGAAATCCAATGGCGATAGTGATATTTGACTAAGTACTAAAAGAGTTAAAAGTGCACGAACATAAAAATTATCTTTATCAATTTCATATTGTCTCCGTCTTTATATGTTATATAAAAGGTCTAATTATAATATAAACATATTTCATTATTTTCTTTTTCAATAGGAATAACTAATTTTTTTCTAGAAAAGTGTTAGACAACATAATAATACAAAGAGGATTGCCCGACAATTTATTGTTTATAAAAAAACCTAAGAACTTGCGACCTAATTACAATAAGGACAGTACTTTCCTTAGCAAAGGATGTCCAAAATATTCTACCAGTATAAAGTCTAAAAAGGACATCTAAAAAATGACCAACTACGGAAAACATGAAAAAACTTGAAACAATTTAAAGACATGCTTCATTGAAGCTTCCATCTTATTTCATTAAAGAATATCAAAGGTCCTGGTCCATGCCATCCATATCCACCCCTCTGGGATATTCTCCTCCATGTTATCTTCCACATCTGAACCAATGGAAATTATGTAGTTCGATGTAGTTGATTGAGGGTCCCTATCCAAACTTAGTGCCTTGTGGCGCAATTAAGATTCTATTTCCTCTATTTCCTTCATCTATTGAAGCAGAGTTTCCACTATTACTACAATCCCATTATTATTATTTTCCTCTTGGGTGTGGATTTTTCCTATAAATGTAAATATGGATGTCCTATTATCCCCATTAAGAACCTCTTGAAATCGAACAACATGATGAATATCAACAATTTCATAAAGGGGACATAAAATTGGGTCATGGTGGCTCACCATAATGTCTAATGTCCAACGGAAATTTTGAAAATTCCTCCAATTCCATACTTTTGTTAAATTCCATTGCCAACACTAAGCACCACACTTGCACCATGAAATTATCACTCGAGGAAGTAGAGAAATAGACTAATTAAAGAATTGTGTTTATGATTCCTTTCAATTTCTATCAAAACTAAGGTACACCTCAATGAATTTACCAAGAATGAACTAAGGAACTTGAATATTTATACCTAAGATAAACTACTTTGGAAATAGACCCAGGCTATGGAACATGAATTTACCACAACAATGAACAATATCTTCCTCTAAGAAGTCGAAAGACCTAGGCCATGGTACATATTTTCTAGATTATTCTACTTAAATTATTCTTCAAGGGAAAGCAAGGGAATGCACACAAGGAAGCCATCCATACCAACAAGCTCCATTATACCACCTTCTCCCATGGTTGAATTAAATACAAATTGAAAGAGTTGATCCCTCATTACACTTGAAATGTATGATGATACATAGTATTATTGTGAACCTTGACTTATATCCTCCCTCATTAAATTTGAATTGCCACTTGTGTGACAAGCAAACATTTGGATAATTAAATAATTTTTAATGAATTAGGGAGATGTAAACCCCTCGTTTTGTCCTCAATGTTTCATATTCCAAGAGCAAAGCTTTGTTGGTGAAGTGATAAGCTTCTTGATCTCTTTCTCTTAGTATGTGGAAAAACTCTAATGAAAATATATTGAACTTTTGTTGTACTCACCAAATAAGTCTTTATAAATATTCATCAAATAAAGTGGGGCAATGTATGAATCTGATAATTAATACTAAATCCTTGATTACAATTAGTTCACTAATTCACTTTCGGTCAAAAAGTTTCAACGCTTCGTATAATGCAATTGTCTTGACCTAATTGTTAGTATCTTTACTCAAATCTCATTCATAACTTACTTGGTGATTTCCTTTGAGATAATAAGTGATCCCCTAATCATATGTGTCCTTACACATTTCATTCTTTACTAAATTTACTAAATTGTTTTATTATTATTATTATTATTATATATAAATTTATTATAAATTATTTATGTATTATTATTATCCATTTACAAATTTCATTAATTATATATAATGTTTTATTACCCTTCTTTCCTATAATTGTTATTATCCGTTTTATAATTATATTTCAAGTCACACTTGTTTCTTATACATCACATATTAGAGTTAATTTTCATTTTTACATTAATATATCTTATATTTTACAAATAGTCATAATTGCAAGTGGAGTTTTTATATTTTACAAATAGTCATAATTGCAAGTGGAGTTTTTTTTCATTTAAACTAGGGTGGGACATTATCATGTTGAATTTTGAATACTTTCCATTTTATTTTCCTTTTCAATCACTTCCTTTAAATATTTTTCATTTTACTTCCCTTTTCGCTTCTTTGTTCTATTTCTCCATTTTTTATTATTTTTTATTATAGTATAAAAAACATTATTCCTAAATTTTAAAATATTATTGTTAAATTTTATTTTCTTTCTTTTTCCATTATTCTAGTTACATTTTTATGTAATTCTAAATTTAATTCCCACAAATTTATAAGGTTAGCTTGTTCTCTTTATTTTTTGAACTATATAAGGTTAGCTTGCTCTCTTTATTTTTTGAACTAGAGATATGAAGACAAGCTACCTTACATAATCATATTCTAATTTTATGGTTGCTTTCTTTAGACATATATATGAAAGAGAAACTATGATAACTATTAAAAAAACATGTTATTATAAAAATAGTTTTTTTATGTTATTGCACTTGAAGCCAATTCAGTCGTGTATATGATTAGAAAAAAACAAATATATTTCTATAACAAAATATTGATATGAACATTTTATTATAATAACATATTTATAGTAAGGGGTGATGGGTGTAGGTTTTTTTTTTATACTTGAAAGGAAAAAAGAAATAGAGTTTGCATAACGGATAAGAATCAAAACATTAGTGATGTGGATGCACTAGTTTTTTTCAAGGGCTTAATTGTTCAAAAATCTAAAGGGGTCCAAAAGGATATAATGGTTAGGGAACAACAATAATTCTACTATCCTTATATCATAAAATCCTTCTAAAAACTTCAAACTTTTTAAACATATCTAATGGATTTGTAATGTTGATCGAAGATTTTAAGCAAATTGAAATTTTCCATGTTTTACAAAATAAAATTATGGACGTAGACAGGGAGGTCATCATATGAGCATATTTGCAAGAGGGGATATATAAGTCAAATTAGGGGACTACGGAAACCATGTCCTTACCCGCTCTGTGAAACCATGAAGTGTAAGTGCATGAAAGAGTATATGCAACTATTAAAAAGTCTCATCATACAGCTGCAACTGCATGGTAAGTCAAGGCACCGTCATTGCCATTCACATTTCATATCTTGATCATTTGCATGGCCTTTGAAGTTCTAAACAATGGATTAATTATGTAGTGCATGTGGATTTATTGAGAAAAGATATGTGATATGGCTTGATTCATTTTATTTTAATTCAAGCACCAACTTCAACTCTAATAAATAGAGGAGGTATTTGCTATATATGTTGTGGTTGTATACATATAGCTCTCAGATAGAACAATGAAAATGATGGAACACTGTGACTACAAAAGAGGGTGTAGTTGTGTCTTTTGTGATATTAGGGAGGTGTATAAGGGAATGAAACAATGCAAGTACGATGCAACAAAATATCAATGCAGTGCTATGAAATTGACCATCCACTGGAACAACTTGAATAAGGAATTTGAAAAACACACCTAGGACCCATCATGATGTGTATATGATTTGATGTAAAACAATAGGTGGGTCAATGAGATCAGAGAATGATGAAGAATATCTTTGTCCTACCTAGGGTCTATCATTGTGGATTAAAATTAGGTACAAGATACCTTCACATTCCTAGAAAAACGAGGTTGGTATCGACAAGAAGGATAATGTGAACACAAAGGAACAAGTGTCCCTTGGAATCATGAGAAGATAGAACAAATACTGAATTGTATATAGGGGGTAGATTTGGATAATTTGGATGAGGTAGAAAAGGGTTCAGTGAGGATGAGGAGCAATACTTCTCTTATGTGGAGCATGATTGATGGTGGACATTGGTATTAGTTAAAACCAATTCGACATAATACGATATCATGTTATTGAAATGATCAAATAGAGTGAGTATTTTTCAAATTGATATTGAGGATTAGTGAATTCAAAAGGATAGGTAGTTGAGGGTGGTAATTTTAGGGATCATAATGAAGGGCATTGAGATACATGAGGTGCTACACACAACTAGGATTACAAAGTTAAAATTACTTAGTGTGAATGCTTCGACCAAGGGTGATTAGGACTGTTGCTGAGTGAAATGATTCCATCGGGTGCGTTTGGATGAGTATAATTTATTTCCGTAAAAAAATGTTCTTTGTACAAATATCAATGAATGAAATAATGTTAAAACAATTGGGTTTAATGTACAAGCAAAGAGACATGTTCCCTAGTAGAATGATCACACAACCTGGTCTTGAGAGGAAAGAATAGTGAGAGTGACTGGGGGAAGGGGTCCCTTGGTTAGGACTCCATGGGTGTATGTGATGGGACCATGAAATGATACCATTTTTACCTATACATTTAACATTTTTGACAATCGTTTTTCTTGAATAAAGGTCGTTTTTTATCTTCATAGTCCCACTATCCACTTCTCTTAGATACCACTGAAAAAATGTATATTTGGATTGTGTTTTCAAGATATATCAGAGTCGTTATACAGAGTCAAGAGAAAGAAGTAATTTGCAGTGGTGAGGAACATATCCAAGTCGTCAGATCTGCACGCAAGTGATTGTGATTCGTAGATCTTGCAGGACTTTATAAGTTCGACCCTTTGGGAGAATTGGAGTGTACTAGAGTGAAAACTCCTGAAGTCTTGAGTTAATCTGGATCTATCATCAAAAGGGACGCGTTTCAGAATATTATCTTGTTCAGTAGTTCGACGTTCAAAATAATTGGAGTGTGCAAGTGCAAATCTTCAGTGATTCAGACATGGTTCTACCCCTCAAAGAGTAGTGGAGATTAATAGGTATTTTACATGTTTTATATGTAATGATGGAAACAACAACATGCATAAATTGAATCAAATTGTTTAAGTTATTCTGGAGAATTATTAAGTCTAATAGCCTATCAAAATGCAATTGACTACACATTTTGTAGAGTTAACACTTGTCAGAACCAAGCCAAATTGTTACATAGTGCAAAGAAACGGAGGAGGCACAGGACACTTACAATCTGGAGAATGATGTTAGAGGAATGGATGTCCATTTTTGAGTTGAGGGGACAAACTCCAATGGGCATAGGGAAGAAATAGATAAAGATGTGAGCATGATGAAAATCATTAAAAATTTGAAAAAAGATGTCCAAATTAACCAGGAAGATAATGAAAGACTTAAGAGAGACAAAGATAAAATGAAATACTTCAATATGAAGCTAATGTGGATCCTAGAAATAATTAAAAAGAAGTTGGATAACAAAAGTGAATCCAACCAATCAGGGAGCCATAGGTTACCTGATGAGGAACGAAGATCAAAAAGTGATAACAGACATCACCAACACTCCCAAAAGAATTCCCATATGAGAGAACACACTAACTCAAGTCCATCCCTTGTCAATAAACATACGAGTTCTGGGGTGGATGAGTTGAAAGGAGAAATGAATATGATAAAAAATTTTACTTTTGTTGCAAAGAACCAGAAGGATGAAGAGGTTGAGACATGGCTAATTGGCATGAGAAGATATTTCCAATTGCATAATTATTCCTCACATGTAGAAGGAAGAATCACAATCTATCAGATGAAAGGAAATGCATCCTTATGATGGGATCAACTTGTGCAAGTGCAACACATCAGAGAGAAGAATGTCACATGGAAGGAATTCAAGAAACATTTTGAAAAGAAGAACTTAAATTGGGCATCATGACTATAGATGAATATGAAAGGAGATTTATAGATATGTTGAAGTATGTCCCTTTAATTAAGGATGAGACAGTCAAGATCCATAGATATCTGAGTGGGTTTCCACCTTTTATTAGTGACAAAATCCAATATGATGATCCTAAAACTTTGGAAGAAACTATAAGGAGAGAAAAATGCTTATATGATTAGCATAAAGGAAATCCTACTTTCCAAGGAGCTTGGGAAGAGAAGAGGAAATTTAATAAGGAGTAGAGGCTGAAGGGAAACAAGCCACCATTTTTCAGAAATATTCCTCGAGGACAACCAGTTTTGAGGGAGCCCATGATGGCTGAAGTAGGTGGGAAAAGGCCAAGGCACCTATTCAATGTTGGGGCTGTAATGGAGATCATAAGTATAGAGATTTCTCTCATAGAAAGGACAGGGTGAGAGTTGTTCACCATGTTCAACAAGAAGAAATAGTGGAGGACATGGGCAGAAGAGTACCTAGGATCTATGCATCCCTGGACAACAAGCAAGTTGAGTTTCAATCACACATGATTGAAGTTGAAGGTATGATTAATAACCATGCCCTTACTACTTTAATTGATTCGAGGGCTAGTCATAGGTATCTATATCCTAAGGTAGTGCATATATTTCAATTACCAAGAATCAAGCATGGGAAATATTTGTTGGTGCAGCTGGCTACAGGAGCCAAGATAAAGGTTGTTAAGTTGGTTAAATCACGTCTAGTGGGCATGAATGGAATGGGTACCAAGGAATATTTGAACCTATTGCCTTTGGGATCAGAATATTTCCTAATTGGTATGGATTGGTTGGACCAACACCATGCCATATTAGACTGTCATAACAAGGCATTCACTTGCTTGGATGAGGAAGGAAATCAAAGAGCAGTCCAAGGAATTCCCAGGGTAGGTACTATTTGAGAAATATAAAAAATGATGCTAAAGAAGTGTTTCCTGAAGGGTTTCCAAATATTTGCAACACATATGGGGGAAGCATATAAGGATAAGGTGCCAAATCTAGAGGATTATGTAGTCCTAGAATATTTTGATGATGTGTTCAAGGAGGTACCAGGACTACCCCCAAAGATAGAAATTGATTTGTCTATACATTTAATGCCCAGAGTAGCTCCATTATCAAAGACTCCTTACAGAATGAGTACACCAGAATTGAAATAACTACAAATACATCTTGAAGAAATTTTAAAGAAGGGGTACATACGCCCAAGTGTGTCACCTTGGGGTTCCCCAATGTTATTTGTGAAGAAGAAATATGGGACCCTGAGATCGTGCATTGACTTTAGGATAATGGGCACCAAGCATCACTGAAGATGAGCCCATTTGAGCTACTTTATGGCAGAAAGTGTAACACCCTAGTAAGCTGGGACAACCCAACTGATAAATCAGTGATTGGGCCAAAGTTGATTAAGGAAATGGACGAGAAAATGCCGAAGATTAAATAGAATTTGAAGATTTCCCAAGTCAGTAAGAAAATATATTCTGACAAAGGAAGAACCCATAAGGAATTTAAAGTGGGTGATCATGTTTTCTGAAAGGTGAAAGCCAATAAAAGTTCCCTGAAGTTGGGAAACTGTTCCAAGTTGGCATCCATATATTGTGGTCCATTTGAAATTCTAGAAAGTATTCGACCGGTATATTATATTATTTAATTGATTGCATGCATGACTATTCATAATGTATTTCATGTCTCATTGCTCAAGAAATATATATATGATGCTACTCGTGTGATTGACTGGAATGTGATTCAGGTGGAGAAATAAGTCACCTTACAAGTGCATTTGGTGCACATACTAGAACAAAAGAGAAAGAAACTCTAGAGTTGAGCCATATGGATTGTAAAGTTTCAGTGGAGCTGGTACGGTCCTAACGACGCAACATGGGAGCATGAAGATGTTATGCAGGAAAAATACTTTCATCTTTTTGAAGATTTTGGAAATCTTGTTGATGTTGTGTAATTAAGTTACACTAAGGACAGTGCAAAAGTAATGGGAGGGGATTGTAATACCCCAAGGACGAGCCTCGGTTGTAATTACGAATGTAACATGTTTTGTAGGCTGGTTAGCTAAGTATTTATAAGATGGTAGGCTTATGTGTTGATTAGGCTAGGATCTTAGGTGTTAAAGGCTAGGAGCCTGTTTTGTACATGTAAAAAATTATATATTTAATATAACAACAGTGTTTCATGTAGATGGGACATGAAGAAAGAGTTTGGGGGACTGGACTCCACTAGTTTGGGTAAGGGAGGAGGCTAAGAGTAGAGCCTAAGAGCGTAATATTAAGAGCCTAAGCTTAAGAGCCTAGTAGAATAATATATTATTATTCTAAAAAGTTGTTAAGAGGATATTAATTTATCCTAATTTCCTTTAGGGAGGGTAATGAGTTCCAAGTGGGGGGAACATGCTCCTAGAGAGTCAAGTTTCATCCAAAATGCATGCACATTTATGGGGGGTTGTTCTAACCATTCTCACCATTCTGAGCATTCAAACCATTCTCACCCTGCTATCCAATCTCATGATTTCGGACCATGCTAGCCATCCATTACCCTGAACCATTGTTGAATGCCAAGAACTCGATGCTTTGCAACAAACCTGAGTTTATACCCTTGTGACACCTATATCCTATGGGTTTCCTACGTCTTTTTCTGTCAGTATCGTTCCCCATGACCAGTTTCTATTGCTTCCATCACCATGCTCGTGTGTTGAGGAGCGGGATTGAAGAAGAGGGTTGTCAGGATCGTGGATAGAAGAAGGAAGTTTTCATGCCTCTGAGAAACTCTCTCTAAGTGAGGGAGCGTGTTGAGGAAGTGAGTTCGACTGGAGGGAGTCCAGTAGAAGCTACAGAGCTCTGAGAATTGCTGATCCGGCCTATTGCTAAAGCCCAAGGAGAGGGAGGTGAAACAATCCATAGACTATGTGACAATGAAGGTGTGCACTCCTAGGGTGGGACAAGCATGTGGGGAATGATATTTTGTGATATATGGGCATAAGTGGCTCCTTGGAGGAAATCATTCTTGTTGTACTGTGCAACTTCCAGTTTTCCCTGCGTAGCCTAGGAATCCCTTTCCCGATGGAGTTTAATTCGAGATCAGGGGAGAAACGCGGTCTAAGGCTGGGAGGTTCATGGAAGGTCTGCACACAATTGGTGTTCTTCAATTAAAAGATAAGTACCAATACTTTGTTCAATTACATGTTGTGTATTTGTACATGCTATAATAAGGAGTATTGTGTATATATGTTGTTATATTTATGGGTTTTTCCTATGAATATTGTATGCATGGTTTGACTTTTATTTCTGCATTATGTTGTGTGATAGAAAAATGTAAATCATCTGTAAATTTGTATGTGTTATTGTCTCTTTCACATTAATATATGTATGAACATAATGTTTATGCCTGGTTAAAAATTGCACTAAATATATATGTGTGTGTGTGTGTGTTTGTGTGTGTATTTGAGCATGAGCATTATCTGGAGTAGCATGGCCTGAATTGGGTGACTGGGAATGATACAAATTGGTATCAGAGCATAAATATGTTTACTCCATGATGTTTCCCAGCTTGTTGATGGTTGGAGGAATTACATAAGATTTCTTAAAGTACAACCAGTTTATGGGGTCCTTAAAGAGGCCACCCTTAGGGTAAGAAAGGATGTATGCTCCTCGAGTGAGGTAGTGCTTAAAAATGAAGAGGCCTCACTAAAGTGTTTTTAACATCCCTGGACCTAGAGCATCATGGGAGATATCATAGTCTAGAATAAGGTCACACTCATTGAATGAACAAGGGCATACTTGATCAAATGTGGCCTTAGATAAATTCTTGGTTGCTTCATTATTTTGTAATTAAAAGAGTGGATCTTCATCGATGATCTCTAAGGAGAAAATACATTGTTTTATGTGGTAGTATCCATCAATATCTCGTATGTTATCCATATGGTTGGTATCTTGCACTCGATTGGTAAAATGGTTTCCAGGCCAATGATAAGGTGGAAGGGGGTAAATCCTATGGAAATTTTGACTGTGGTTTGGTAGGCACAAAGTGTATAAAATAGCGGTGTCAATTGGTTTTGTACTTATTGACTATCATTTACAGCATGGTTTTGAGGAATTTGTTGACAACCTCAACTAGGTTGTTTTATTGCAGATGGTATGCGGAAGCAAATTCATGGATGAAGCTAAGAAGGGAAGACAACTCTTGTAACATGTCATTCTATAAATGTTTTCCATGATTCAAAATTATGTATTGAGGGACGTTGAAATGAGTGATGACATGATTGAAGATGAACCATGTGTCAATGTCCATTGTGTTGTTTAATGTTGGCATGGACTAAACCCATTTGGTGAAGTAATAGATGGCCACATTGATGTACTTGTGACCATTGTTGGATGGGGGATTTCACATCATAAAGTTGATGCCCTACCTATAGACAGGACCGATGGTAATGATAGTGTTTAAAGGATTTGGTGGAGCTTGAGTTTTTTGAGTGAATACATGGAAGTTCGTGGTTCATTTGAATTTCTAAAAGAAATTATGGAAGAGGGTAGGATGAACATAACAAGTGTGGACCATTTTATTAGAAGTGGAAATTCCTGAAAAATTTCCTATATAGGTGCCACTATGGAAATCAATCAGGACCCACTCATCCTCCTCGAGTGTGATACATTGATGTACGATTGTATCGAGTCAATAAATATATATAATGTCTCCAATGAGGAGATACTGGGGGGCTTGGTGAAAGATACAATGGTGATCATCCCGAGAGATATGTGGAGAAAAATTATAATGCACTAATAGGTAAGGATATATTTGTACCATGGGTCATCGGATGATGTTACGAAAATGTGTTCATCATAGAAGTTGTCATTCACTAGTGGTTCTTGATGTTTGACGACAAATTAGTGATGAACTCAGTAAGTATGAACACCTTCTTAGTCTTAGGAGTACTAAAATCTAGATCAAATTGTTGGAGAAGTATGATCCACCAGGCATACTTTCCATTGATAAGTCATCGATTGAGTAAGTATTTCATGGGGTTGGAATTTTCTATAACTTTTGTTGTCTGTAAAAAAATTAATGACATAATGTTTTGATTGCATGGACTAAAGTGTCTAATTTATACTCATGATTGTAATTTAGGGGAGGTTTTGAAAGATTCTTTCTCACGTATTATATGACATTCTCTCAATATTCATCTCCCTATTGGACAATAACTTCTCAGATAGACATGTATGAAGAATATAGATAAAGGATATAATACTTATTAAATTATAGAGGTCTGATTAATGAGGGCTTTAATAGAGAGGATTTAAATGCGTAAAATTCTTGTTAAGATTAATCATCCCATGGATTTCCTCACATAAAATTCATAAGAATCCATGTGTAGAAGTGGCATAGTCAAGGATGAAGCATCACAAAAGTTGGTCTTTCCTTGTATAGTTTGCAATTGGTACAAATTTTTTGGAGGAGGAAACTCACTGATATCCTGGATTTTCAAGGGATAAACCATGATTCCTTGTCGGGGAATGATGAAATCCAATAAACATCCAGTAGTGACCCGAAATAAATATTTGAGGGGATTCAACTAAATCTTGTACTTTCTACACCTATGAAAGATGACGAAAAGGTGTTTGAGGTCTTCAGAACGCTTGTTTGATTTGGTCATAAGGTCATCTAAGACAAAGACAAGCTAAGATGAGGTAGGAGAGATCATGAAAGACATAAGTCATAGACGATTGGAATGAGGCTCCAATTTTTTTGAGACCAAAAGGCATGACATGATAGGTAAACGTACCATGTGTTGTGGTGAAAGTGAATTTGTTTCATTGTTGATTATTCATATGTTCTTATTAAACAAAAATTAAATTGTTTTCTATTTTAATGATTGAAGCAACTATTGATTTTGTAATCACTCTTCGTTTTGAAAATATTAGCTAGGTGATTATTTTTAAGACTACATTTAGTTCTATTTTAGAATTGTGTTTATAATTTATATTTTAATAAATCAACACCAAATCTAGTACTTTTAGTTTGACAATAAAACATGAGGAGTTTTATATAACATCCATTAAGTTAAATAAAAATACCTTTATACCATAAGAAAAATGGACATTTAGTATTAATATGGAGTACAAATGTAGAAAGGATAGGACAACTTGTGATAATGGAATCCCACAAGAGTCTAAAGAAAACATCAAAATTGACCAAGATTGGCTCATAAATAAAGTATTCTTACTAAAGATTATAAGTGATTGTGGTCACAAAATTGAATTCCTCACTAACACAACGAAATCACTTTAGTGCAAGGGAGCCATCATTGTCGACATGTGCTAGAGACAAATCAAATGGGAGTTTATGGGGAAAATGTGATCAACTAGCATGATACCAAATAAAGGACGATCGATACCACTAAATGACTTGAATGTAATCAAGTGAGGCCCTAAATCTAGTTTAGGGATTATAATATCAATTTAAATAAGTAAGGGACACTCAAAAGGATGGATTTCAACATTTGTGATTTCATCGTATCTATGTGTATGAGTCTCTGTGTTCATCGTAAGGTGGGAATTAATATGGACAATGCATGATGCAAAATACTATACCAACATAATTTATGTAGGGCTAATACAAATTGTAAAATTCATACACTAAACCCATCTTTATTCCTATTTTCATTTTCTTTCATTTATTTGATAGTAATATGCTAACCATATTACCTTATATCTTCTAAGACACTTTGAATGTATAAGCCACATGTTTTTCCTTATCCATGTTCTAGGTTGAGACATTCCTTGATAATCCTCCATACATGGATACAAGATAAATATTTCACTTCAACACTCTTTTTTTCCTGTAATTGCATATATTTCTAGATAGAAAAAATACTAATTTGATTTTTTGTATTTCTAGATAGAAAAAATAATAATTTGATTTTTAAAAATATTTAGAATTGAAGATCCGATACTTTTAGAATTTAGAAGTGATTTTAGTCTTTAATTTTTAGATGAATTTCTAAATTTCCTTATTATTTAAATATTGATTTTTTTTTTGTCACTACTCTTTTGATTTTACACAAAACAATGTCCCTAAAATCCCTTCCTTTAAAAGAAATCATTACTTATGTTGCCTCTATTATTCACGGTGCCATCATTAAAATCCCTTCCTTTACACAGAGTGATATTATTAGAAAGTCTACACGTCTGTCTCTTGCAAAAGAGTATATTCATGGTGCCACTATTATTTATGTTGCACATTCCCAGGACTTTGATGTAATTGTAGGCTTCGTATATTTATTCCTATGAGGATGAAATGAGAAGAGCGAGCAGAGTGAATATTATGGAGAAACAATGTCACAAACAAATATTGATGCGAGCATTCTCTTCCTGGTGGTCTAATTAAAGTCACCGATGTTGACTATCTATATAAGCACTCAATTGTCTCTCTATTAGCTATCTACAACCAAACTATATAGTAGCTTTGAGGTTTAGCAGTGAAGGATTTGTTTTGGGTTTTTTCGAGAAAGGAACTGGCCCAACTCCGCACCGGCCAAGCGACCTCGCAATGAATATGACTATAGTTGTGATTGTTCATTTTCTAGTGTTTATTTTAATCCTAGGGAATAACTTAGGATTGTTGAGAGAGACATTCTCTTATTGGAATACCTCTTATTGCTGAGAGAGGTAGTGGCAAAGTAGGTGTTTGCTTATTGGAAGATCATGTTCATGTTGTTGCTCCTCCTTTTCTTGATCACTGGAATCTTTTATGAATTATCTTTATTTGGGATAATTTAGGTGGGGGACACACATGGTGACAATGAACATTTTCTAGTGTTTATTTTAATCCTAGAGAATAACTTAGGATTGTTGAGAGAGACATTCTCTTATTGGAATACCTCTTATTGCTGAGAGAGGTAGTGGCAAAGTAGGTGTTTGCTTATTGGAAGATCATGTTCATGTTGTTGCTCCTCCTTTTCTTGATCACTGGAATCTTTTATGAATTATCTTTATTTGGGATAATTTAGGTGGGGGACACACATGGTGACAATGAAGGTGGAATATGGCCTAAATTAAAAACTTCACCAATTGGGCGTTCCATCTCATTAATGTTTCGGGGAGGGATGCGATGGGATGACATGTTGGGTAAAGAAGCACTGGGAAATAGATCAAGAGTGTGCTACATAGAGCGAGACAGGGGAAAACTTATGGGTTGGGTGAAGACATCTATAAATTCTTCGAGTGAGGGATCCATGGCAGAAGGTACATGAGTATTATGATTGTCTGGGTTAATGGGGCAAACTAAGCATAAAGAGATGCATTAGTTATGACTGACTTGATTAAGGGTCACTTGGTCAATAATATTCTGGGTGGATTTAAGAGAAGAAGAAGTTAGCACATAGGTTCATCCCACAAGTTGCAAGTGATATTGATGGGATTTGGCATGGTACACAATGTGTCAGTATTTTTTGTAGGGAAGTCCAAATAAAAATTCTGCACAGTCCAGAGGGGAGAAATTGCATGTGACTATATCCCGAAATGGGCCAATGGTGAAAGTGACTACACAACACTAAGAAAATATGACATGAGGGCCTCGATTTTGTACCCAACAAATTTGATATGATGTTGGATGTCGAGTATTGGGGAGTTAGAGACATTGTACAAGGTCTTGTGAGATGAGGTTCTTATGGTTTCCATTGTCCATAACGAAGGTGGCCAATTTATGTCTAATATGGAAATTATGGGTGAACAGGGGAAGAGTAGATGTTCCTAGTTCATTATAAATCATCAATATGAGGGATGGGTCTACTTTGGTAGGATTATCGATGGATACAACTGCACTAGGTGTAGGGGATTCGAGTGGAGCCATCTCTGTGAACACAATTTTGTTGGTGTGTAAATTATTAAGTGCACGATAATATGTAGAATAATTCGAATTTGTTTTGTGGAAAGAACACCATGGCACATTATGGGATGATATAGGAGAGGTATAAGGACGAGAAGAGGGCAGATTAGGCGAATTACTTTATGTTCCACGTACAAGGCTCAAAGAAAATCCTTGTCGAAGGAAGGAATTTCGAACAAATCTACTTCATGACGAATGCTTAGAAATAAAACATAATTGAACTTGACAATCAATACCTCTTCCATATCAGTGACAATGTGTAGATGATATAGACTAATTGGAAATTTTTCTATATATATCAAAAACTAAGGTGGTCTTCTGGTCTAATTAAACTCTTGGTGAGAGGGACAAAAACTACTATGATCTTGTTGTCCACTAATATTCACAAAATAAAAAATTGATTTTGTTCTGATTTTTTTTTAGTTCTCTCCATAATTACATTTGAAAATGAATTTATCACCTTGGTATAAACACATTTAAAACACAATTTATCAACGTAGAATAAAATCCAACGTTTTGGTTGTTTTGAAGTTCATTTTTAAGGATGTAAGTTTCATTTTTCAATCACTAGAATGATGAAGTAGAAATGTTCAAATTGCATGATGTTTCATAATTACATTTGAAACTGAATTTATCACCTTGGTATAAACACATTTAAAACACAATTTATCAGTGTAGTATAAAATCCAGCGTTTTGGTTGTTTTGAAGTTCATTTTTAAGGATGGAAGTTTCATTTTTCAATCACTAGAATGATGAAGTAGAAATGTTCAAATTGCATGATGTCTCT
Source organism: Picea sitchensis (assembly GCA_010110895.2). Taxonomy (NCBI): domain Eukaryota; kingdom Viridiplantae; phylum Streptophyta; class Pinopsida; order Pinales; family Pinaceae; genus Picea; species Picea sitchensis. Next base: position 101,200 of record SNQJ01S0004582.1, on the reverse strand, counting down.
GTATTTGGGGTTTTAAATCCATGTATGACATCAACATAATCTATTTACAATGTTCAAATTGCATGATGTTTGTGTGTTTAGGGTTTTGAATCCATGTATGGCATCAACATGATCTGTTTACAATCACATCAACATAATCTATTTACAATGATTTCAATATCCTTTAGGTCAAACTTAATTAACCATATTCTCATTAGAAAAGGAACAAATTGTTAGCTAATTATCCAGATCCATTTTTATCGAGAACCCTTTAACTCTAAAGATTTAAGAAAGGCCAATTAAGTGAGAAAATTTGATTTCTATCTTATTCACTCTAGAGACAACCACATAAGAAAGGCCAAGCAAGTGAGAAAGACCCCGAAACAATATTTCAGGATAGTTTCCTATGGTCTGGGCATATAGTTGCCAATAATTGAGGCATTGATAGAACGTTTTCATGGCCTGGCGATGGGATCATTTAGGTTCTTCGGGTGGAAAATGTAGAGACCACCGTGTCTTCTTTTAGTGAATAATGGAAAATGTAGGACCACCGCGTCTTCTTTGAGTATTATTGTGGTTGTGGATAGTAGATGGTTGCCTAAGAGGAATGAGGTTGGATTCTATTTGGATTCAGTTTCTTTGAATAAAAGGTATGACGGTGTAGGATTGTGTGATTAATTGGATTCCAACTGTAAGTCAAACATGGAAGGCAAGATATGAACAGAAATTTTGGGGTGCCCATTATTTTTCCATTTGAATCTTTAATTTTGAGAAACAACTCATTTCAAGGAAAAACTATGCTTAAGCAAACTCATTTCAGGAAAAAACTATGCCTATGCTATGGAAAAACTATGCCTAAGCAAACTCATTTCAAGGAAAAACTATGCCTAAGCTTTGGGGTGCCCATTATTTTTCCATTTGAATATTTAATTTTGAGCAACTCATTTCAGGGAAAAACTATGCCTAAGTATAGCTATGAGTCCTTTCCGCTTCGAAAAGTTATCTTTCATGGCCTTAATCATGATTTCGTAAACCTATACTGCATTTTTATTGAAGCCATGTGATGCATCAAATTTTTACAATATCATCATCAGGTACAAAATCTTTCTATTGTATGAGTTCTTCATGATTTTTATTTAAAATTTAATTCTATAAGAATTACACAATAAGTCATGGTTCCAATCCATTGAAGTGCTCCAAAATACACTAAATATTTTACAGTTTCAATATGAGAGAAACTTCAAAATCATGAAATAAATAATTTGTTGTAAATATCATACCGACAATTTCTGTTATAATCTTATTTGCAGCGCTATTATGGCACCATATGGTACTCCATAGGAAGACTGTGGGTATGCTACCGTTTGTGTATGCTTCCATATATAACTAACTTGTAATTCAAGCCATGGGAAACCTATTTTCCTTACTTACCACAGATCTGAAAAGTATAGAGTACGTTGTGAAGACAATGAAGGGAAGTTATTATAAATGTATTTTTTAGGATTTATTGGGCGAGGAAATCCCCAACAACCACATAGAGTAGGCTATGTTATTCAATCTAGAGATATCTCTATCTTCTCTTTAAAATAAATTAGAAAAAAGGATTATGCCTATCTTCACTTTAAAATAAATTAGAAAAAAAATTAAACGTACGCTCTCCAGAGCTCTCTAAGAATTGTTATTACAGATTCCACACCTATTGGGCACATTCATGCACCCAGAGTAATGGGAGATATGCTCTTTTTTCTCAACTTAGAATTTAGGCTCCACATTGGATTTAGAATGTATCTCTGGGAGCAGTAAGACCTAATGAAAGAGATTAATGGGTTGTATAATGTGCTTCTAGAGGCAACACCACCTAATATTGGATTGTAGAATATGTCTTTGGGCGCAGAAAGACCTAATACATTCTCAGAAAGAGATTATTGGGTTCTAGAATGAATTTATAGAAGCAATAACATCTGATATTGGACTTCCTAATGTGTCTCTGGGGCAGCAAGACCTAATAGATTCTCATAAAGATATTGTTGCGCTGTAGAATGAGCCTTTAGAGGAAACAAGACCTAATACATTCTCAGGAAATAAATTGTCTCAATGGAAAATTCCACCATTCGAGAATGTTTCATTCTACTGCAAATTTACTGTTGGATGGCAAGGATTTTGTACGAGGAATCTATGGTGTTGTAGTGAAAACACCTCCAATGTGTGTTGCAACAACCTCTGGATGTTGCATGCTATTTGAGGCATCGACAGTGGAATACCAAGTGGGAAACTGCAACAACGACACAAATATTACATTCTTGTTTAAAGATGCAGGCGTTTAATAACGCAATAGGAATCCATCGTCTACATACAACACTCTCCACATCACTCTAATCGTATATTTGGACTTACCTATGATTTTATTTTCTACTTTATTGAAATAATATACATATCACTCTTCGATTTAAACACAACCACGTTAATGTTAAATATTATGTTCATGATTAAAGCCGTGGGCTGTTTAATTGCAAAATAGGCATTCAAAAAAAAAAACCCATCACATATCCCGGTTTAATCTATCTATAAGAGGATCACAGGATGTTTGTACGTAGCATCACCAATACACTCTATCAAAAAGAGGATAGAATAACTGAGAAAGATTTCTTTGAAGAATGCAACATATCCTTCCACGTGAGACTTCTTTCTCACTATTCAGTTTAAGCTATATAGCTTTGTTGAAGAATATATTACAACTATTCCATAACTTCATCGTCAATGAATTTATTCTTTTATGTAATTAATTTTTTATTTTATGTATTTAAAGTTTATCCAATTTGCTTGTCTCTTTTGTCAATTAATTAATATTAATAAATTAATACTAATAACTTGGTTAGATTGGTACAAAACTTTGAGTCAATAACGTGGTTAGAATGGGATAAAACTTTGGATACAATGAGTTATAATTTTTGTTAATTAATTAATACTTATAACTTGGTTATATTGTTAGATTTGTATAAAATTTTGGATACAATGAACAAAATAACTTGATTAGATTGGTATAAAACTTTGGATACAATGGGTCAAAAAGATTTATTTGGATACTAATACATGGTCTTTCTCTTTATATTTGTTTCTCACTCTTCAAATCAAGATATAGATTTAGCTATAGCGTATTCAAATCAATATATAAGTTAGGCTAAAAATATATTATGGATGTTTATAACTTCATGAGAGGATAAGTTATATCTAAATACAATATTTGGTTAACCATTGTTTTTGAGTTGTAAGTTAGTTTTTAAAAATTAAAATCAATATATATTTTAGTGGTAGCATTGAATTTTTAATGTACAAGGTATTGAACATTAAAGATAATCTTTTCAACTATTGTTAACCATAGTGAAACATTGTTAATCAACATGGTCAATTTTAGTCACTTTTGGTAACCATAGTTAACCATGGTCAAACCATATCTACATCCTCTTCTATAGTTAACACTAATCAACCATAGTTAACATGATTATCCATGGTCATCCATAATTAACCATATTAAAACATGGCTAACCATAGTAGAACATGGAAAACCATAATTAACCATTGTCAAACCTTCATGAATTCATGGCCAACCCTTCATGAAATTTGAATGCATTATAACCATTGAGGAATGTAGCAAGTCAATGATATTAGACTATATTAAACCATAGTCAAACATGGTCAATCATAGTCAACTATAGTCAAACATAGCCAACCATAGTTAACATTGATCAAAGATAATCAACCATGGTCAAACAATCAGTAACCATAGTCAAACATTGTGAATCATAGTCAACCATTATCAAACATAATAAACCATGATTAAATATGGTCTACCATAGTCAACCATGATTAAACATGGTCTAACATAGCCAACCATTGTTAACCATAATTAAACATGGTCAAGCATATTAAACCATTGCATTTTTGACAAATGACTTGGTTTCCATGAAACAAGCCAAAAAACATTAATATAGAAAGAATGTTGAACTATATTGAGAGACATACTATCTATGAATTTGGATTATTTCCAAAATTTGAGATTTCTTTCTTTCCATAACATTAACCTTTGTAAATCTTTTGTACTTTTTTCTTGGGTAGATGTTTACTTTTTAATATATTTCAAAATATCAAAAAACATTTTATTTCTTTAAATTTATTTTTTATTTGAAATATCAAAACAAATTTAAACACTATATTAATATTTTTATTTTTTTAATGTGATAAAATGTTAAAGTAAATTATTTATTATTTTTTTCATAATATTTAAATTACTTTTATAACATATGTTATTGGTTAACCAATTGAAAGTGTTATTATGGAATCTTTAACAGAATATGATTTTTTCAATATTAAGTTATACCTAAATTTTGAGTTTTAATAGTGGAACTCCCATAGTGTAATTTTTTTCCAATCTTAGATAACCTAACTTTGAACTTTTCATCTTAGATAACTATGACATTTATTCATTGAGGTCATTAAATTTGTGTGAGTGAAATAAATACATGTGATGTTGGATGTGAAGTGCAATTTCCTCACCTAATTATTTTTGAACAAGCTTGTGATAAAAAAATTATTTTCCATGACTTAAATTTTATGAAGAAAATAGAATATTTTATATGTAGAGATAAAATATCTTCAATATGCCTATATAAACATTTTGAATATACTAGTATACACATCAAATCTATAATTTAATGTGGTTATTGCTAATAACAATTATATTTATTATTACTATATTTTAAATTTTGTATGATATATCATATTAGGTATTCATATGCTCTACGAGTATGTTAATGTCAAATGGAAGAAAGCTAATTTACATTCTCTTTAATATTAAGTTGTAAAATATACTTGGTTTTTCTAATTACAATGAACCAATATAATTTTTATTTTATCATTTTTATAATTTATTACATGCTATTAATATTTTTGGATATAAAATAACAAATAAATTTAAAAAAAGTTTTTTAAATATAAAAAATAATAATTTAAACTAGTAATTTATAATATAAATGTTTAAATGAACAATTTCCAAATTTCAAAGTCATTCCATAATATAATATATTTTAATGGTATAATTTAAAAGTTGTCATTTTAGTAACATATTGTATAGAATTAATATAAATTGTAATTATATATTTTATAGAATTAGCTTCTTAAAACATTATAGTAACATAGCTTATAGAACTAACATATTATTTAAATTGTGATTATAAATATATAGTTTAAGTGGGCCTAATGATTAAGAACATGTGTTTCCTCCTAAAAAGTCATACCTTCAAATCCAAAGAGCTTACGGTATGTATACCTCTTTATCAATGTCATATTGTCTCTCTCTTTCTATGTTATATAAAAGGTCTAATTATAATATAAACATATTTCATTATTTTATTTTTTTAGTAGGAATAATTAATTTATCTTTCTATGTTATATAAAAGGTCTAATTATAATATAAAAATATTTCATTATTTTCTTTTTTTAATAGGAATAATTAATTTTTTTCTAGAAAAGTGTTAGACAACATAATAATACAAAAAATGAGGATTTTGCCACAAATTAGTGTATGGAAAAAATCCTAAGAACTTGCCACCTAATTACAATAAGGATAATACTTTCCTTAGCAGAGGATGTCCAAAAGATTCTACAAAAAACATGAAAAAACTTGAAACAATTTAAAGACATGCTTGATGGAAGCTTCGATCTTATTTCATTAGAGAAGAGCAAAGGTCATGATCCATGCCATCCATATCCACCCCTTTGGGATATTATCTTCCACGTTATCCTCCACATCTCAACCAATGAAAATTATGTAGTTGGATGTAATTGATTTACGGTCTCTATCCAAACTTGGTACCTTGTGGTGGAAAGCACTACATTAAGATTCTAATTCCTCTATTTGATTCCTCTATTGAAGCAAAGTTTCCATTATTACTACAATCCCATTATTACTATTTTACTCTTGTGTGTGGATTTTCCCTATAGATGTAAATATGAATGTCCTATTATCCCCCATAAGAACCTCTTGAAATCGAACAACATGTTGAATATCAACAATTTCACAAAGGGGGAAAAAAATTATGTCATGGTGGCTCACCATATTGTCTAATGTCCAACGAAAATTTCGAAAAGTTCTCAAAATCCATACTTTTGTTAAATTCCATTTTCAAAACTAAGTACCACACTTGCACCATGAAATTATCACTTGAGGAAGCAGAGAAATAGATTGATTAAAGAATTGTGTCTATGATTCCTTTCAATTTATATCAAAACTAAAGGACACCTCAATGAATTTACCGAGAATGAACTAAGGAACTTGAAGAAATAGACCTAAGATAAACTACTTTAGAAATAGACCCAAGCTATGGAACACGAATTTACCTCCACAATGAACCATATCTTCCTCTAAGAAGTTGAAAGACCTAGGCCATGGTATACATTTTATAGACTATTCTCCTTAAAGTATTCTTCGAGGCAAAACAAGGGAATGTACATAAGGAAACCATCCATACTAACAAGCTCCATTATCCCACCATCTACCATGGTTGAATTAAATCCAAATTGAAAGAGGTGATCCCTCATTACACTTGAAATGTACGTTGATACATAGTATTATTGTGAACGTTGACTTATATCCTCCCTCATTAAATTTGACTTGCCACTTGTGTGGCATGCAAAAATTTGGATAATTAAATAATTTTTTAAGGAATTAGGGAGATGGAAACCCCACCTTTTGTTCTCAATGTTTCACGTTCGAATAGGAAAGCTTTGTTGGTGAAGTGATAAGCTTGTTGATCTCTTTCTCTAAGGACGTGGAAAATCTCTAAGGCAAAGAGATTGAACTTTTGTTGTACTCACCAAATGAGTCTTTATAAATCTTCATCAAGTAAAGTAAGGCAATGTACGAATCTAATAATTACTACTAAATCCTTGATTACAATTAGTTCACTAATTCACCTTGGGTCAAAAAGTTTCAACCCTTGATATAATGCAAGTGTCTTGACCTACTTAGTAGCTTTACTCTAATCTCATTCATAACTTACTTTGTAATTTCCTTTGAAATAAAAAATGATCCCCTAAGCCTCCATGGCTCCTTACACAATTTATTCTTTAATAAATTTACTATTTTATTATTAGTATTATAATATATAAATTTACTATTTATTATTTATTTATTATTATTATCCATTTACAAATTTCATTAATTATATATAATGTATTATTATCTTTCTTTGTTATTATCCATTTTATAATTGTATTTCAATTCACACTTGTTTCTTATACATGACATATTAGAGTTATTTTTCATTTTTACATTAATACATCTTACATTTTACAGATAAGCATAGTCGCAAGTGGAGTTTTCTTTCATTTAAATAGTTTCCATTTTATTTCCCATCATTCTAAATTATTAAGTAAATTGTTCTATTTCTTCAATTTTATATTTTTAATTTTTTTTTTTCATTATAGTATAAAAAACATTATTACTAAATTTTATTTTCTTTCCTTTTGGTTCTATTAATCTAATCACATTTTTATCTAATACTAAATTTAATTCCCACAAATTTATAAGGTTAACTTGCTCTCTTTATTTTGTGATCTATAGATACGAAGACAAGGTACCTTACATAATCAGGTTCTAATTTTATATATGAAAGAGAAACGATGATAACTATTTAAAAAAAATGTTATTATAATTATTTTTTTATGGTATCTTATTTGAAACCAATTCGGTTGTGGTTGTGTATATGATTTAGAAAAAGCAAACATAGTTTTATAATAAAATATTGACACAAACATTTTATTATAATAACATATTTATAGTAAGGGGTGATGGGTGTGAGTTTGTTCTTTAACTTGAAAGGAAAAAAGAAATAGAGCTTGTATAATGGATAAGAATCACAATATTAATGAGGTGGATGCACTAGTTTTTTTTAGGGCCTAGCTGTTCTAAAATCTAAAGGGGTCTAAAAAAATATAATGGTTAAGGAACAACGATAATTCTACTATCTTTATATCAGAAAATCCTTCTAAAAAAACTTCAAATTTTTTAGACATATACAATGAATTTATAATGTTGATTCAAGATTTTAAGCAAATTGAAATTTTCCATGTCTTACAAAAGAAAATTATGGACACAAATAGGGAGGTCATCATATGGGCATCTCTGGAAGAGGGGATATATAAGTCAAATTAGGGGACTAGGGAAACTATCTCCTTACAGCCTCCATGAAATCATGAAGTGTAAGTGCATCAAAGAGTATATGCAACCATTAACAAGTCTCGTCATACAACTGCAACTGCATGGTAAGTCAAGGCACCCTCATTGCCATTCTCATTTCATATTTTGACCATTTGCATGGCCTTTGAAGTTCTGAACAATGTATTAATTATGCAGTGCATGTGGATTTATTGAGAAAATATATGTGATATGGATTGATTCATTTTTTTTCAATTCAAGCATCAACTTCAAATCTAAGCAATATAGGAGGTATTTACTAGATATGTTGTGGTTGTATATATCTAGCTCTCAGATAGAATAGTGAAATTGATGGAACACTATGACTACAAAATAGGGATGATTTTAAGGATGGAAATTTATTTTAAAAGGTAGAATCCTTGGTGAATCTTACTAATCCTTCATATGCCAACCATAAAATTTTAGTGATATTTTTGTAAAAATATTCAAATTTCTAAGGATTTTATATAGTTTGCATAAAATTTTGGCGATTTTTAAGGTAAAATAATTTTATCATACATCATTTGGGCGAATCATTTTTAGTATAGCGAATATTTTTTTGGGGAAAACCATGGAAAATTATCCCTTCGACGAAATTTAGCGCCTAAAATCATCCCTACTACAAAAGACGGTGTAGTTGTGTCTTTTGTGAGATTACGGATGTGCACAAGGGAATGAAGCAATGCAAGTAGGATGCAACAAAATATCAGTGCAGTGCTATGAAATTGACCATCCATTGCAATAACCTGAATCAAGAATTTGAAAAACAAACCTAGGACCCGTCATGATGTGTATATGAGTTGATGTCAAATAATAGGAGGTTCAATGAGATCGGAGGATGATGAACAATCTCTTTTTCCTAGCTAGGGTCTATCATTTTCGATTAAAATTAGGTACAATATACCTTGACATTCTTAGAAAACCAAAGATGGTATCGATAAGAATGATAGTGTGAACACAAAGGAACAAGTGTCCCGTGGAATCATGAGAAGATAGAATATATACTGAATTGTAAATAGGGGATAAATTTGGATAATTTGGATGATGTGGAAAAGGGATAAGCGAGGATGAGGACCAAGACTTCTCTTGGGTGGAGCATGATTGATGGTGGACATTGGTAGTATTCAAAACCAATTCGACATAAGATGATATTTTGTTATGGAAATGATCAAGTATAGTGAGTATTTTTCAAATTGATATTGAGGATTAGTGAATTCAAATGGATAAGTAGTCGAGGGTGGTAGTTTTAGGGATCAAAATGAAGGGTACTGAGATACATGAGGTGCTACAAACAACTAGGATTACAAGGGTATAGTTACTTAGTGTGAATCCTTCAACCAAGGGTGATTAGGACTTTCATGGAGTGAAATGATTCCATCGGGTGTGATGGCATGAGTATAATTTATTTCCGTAAAAAAATGTGCTTTGTACAAATATCAATGAATGAAATAATGTTAAAACAATTGGGTTGAATGTACAAGCAAAGAGACACGTTCCCTAGTAGAATGATCACACAAATTGGTCTTCAGAGGAAAGAATAGTGAGAGTGACTAGGGGAAGGGTTCCCTTGGTTGGGTCTCCATGGAGGTATGTGATGGGACCATGAAATGATACCATTTTTACCTATACATATAACACTTTTGATGATCGTTTTTGTTGAATAAAGGCCATTTTTTATATTCATAGTCCCACTATCCACTTCTCCTAGATACCACTAAAAAAAGGTATATTTGGATTGTGTTTTAAAGATATATCAGAGTTGTTATATCGAGTCAAGAGAAAGAAGTAAGGCACAACGGTGAGGAACAGATCCCAACTGTCAGATATGCGTGCAAGTGATTGTGGGTCGTATATCTCACAGGAGTTCAAAAGTTTGACACTTTGGGAGAATTGGAGTGTACTAGAGTGAAAAATCCTAAAGTCCCGAAGTATGGAATTAATCTAGACCATTCATCAAAAGGGACATGTGTCGAAAGATTAGCTTGTTTGAGATTTCAACGTTCAGAAGAATTTGAGTGTGCAAGTGTAAATCTTCTGAAGCCCGAAGTCCCGCAGTGACGTGACTTGCGGACATCACCAGGGATGGCGTGGAAACATGGGATGTGTGCCATGTGTCAGTGATTTAACAACCTTTGGAAGGTAGAAATGTTAGTTAGAACGTGAAACGTTTCACCTGTCATATTGGGCTACATACTCGCTTCTAGAATTTTTCCATGTGGAACTCCTCTCAAGCATGGGTATTGGGGCCTCTGATGGATACATAAAGTAGTTAAAATATGGGAAAAAAATTTAACTAGACCAGGCCCATGATAACTTGACCCCATTAGACATGTGACACCAGATCGTGAAGTATGGAAACTTGGTACTCTGGAGGAAAGGAGTTACAGTTAGGATTGATTAAAGAACTCCTGAAGGCTCGAGTTAATCTCAATTGTTGGTCACACAGGACACGTAGCGTCAGATCCCAAGGTCCAGGGACTTGACACTCCAAAATAAATGGTTTATTATTGAGTGGGAGGAAGAAATCCTCCGAAGTATTGGAACCCCAAAGATTCAAAGTCTTGAAACCCTGAATCCTGAAGCCTAGAGGGCCAGAGTTAATCTCAACCGTTGATCAGGAAATGACACTTGGAAATAGATGCAACAATCCAGAGACTTGGCACTCTGGAAGGATATAGAGTATGGACAGTCTGGAACTCCCGAAACTCGGAGTTCCATAGGAAATGTCAACCGTAGGATGTTGGGAAGTCATGAACCGTTGATCCACCCCACTTCGCGAGCTTGCGAATTCGACACTCTGGGAGATTTGTTATGATGTTCTTTGGAAACTTCCTAAGCCTGGAGTTCTAAAGCTCCTATCCACCGTAGATCTTAACAAAGAATGTGGAATGTAGATCCACCGTCCTCCGTGAAATCGTTGTTCAAGGTCCTGTGATGTTTGTGATGTGCGGAAAGGGAAACCTATGAAGCTCCGGAACCCCGAAGTGTCAAGGCTCTGGATAAGAACCCAACCATTAGTATCTGGTCACAACCATAGTCACATGTGAATTAATGGATGAAGGAAAAAGGGGCTAGTGCCGAAAGTAAATTGTAGAAAAAAACAGGGCTTAGAGATAGAACCATAGGGATTCTTGATCGACCAAAGACTCGTAGAAAAATGGAGTCTGGTATTATTTTGTTGAATTAGATTGTTTAAGTCATTCAGGAGAATTATTAAGTCTAATAGCTTGACAAAATTCGGTTGGCTGGACATTTTGCATAGTTAGCAATTGTCAGAACAAAGCCATATTGTTACATAGTGAAAAGAAATGGAGGAGGCACAAGACACTTACAGTCCAGAGGATGATGTTAAAGGAATGTATGTCCATTTGGGAGTTGAAGGGAAAACTCCAATGGGCATATAGAAGAAATAGATAAATATGTGAGCATGATGAAAATCATTAAAAATTTGCAAAAAGATGTCCAAATTCACTAGGTAGATAACGAAAGTCTTCATAGAGCCAAGGATAAAATGGAAGACTTAAATATGAGTCTAATGCAGATCTTGGAAAGAATTGAAAAGAAGTTAGATAAGGAAAGTGAATCCAACCAATCAAGGAGGCACAGGTTACCTGATGAGGAAAGAAGATCAAGGAGCGATAGCAGACAACAACATCACTCCCAAAAGCATTCCCATAGGATAGAAAACAATAGCTCAAGTCCAAGCCTTGTTAGGAAACATAACAGGTATGGGGTGGATGAGCTGAAAGGAGAAATGAATAAGATAAAACCTCCTACTTCTGATGGAGAGAACCAAAAGGATGAAGAGTCTAAGACATGGCTAATTAGCATGAGAAAATATTTCCAATTGCATAATTATTCCTCTCATGCAGAAGGAAGAATCAAAGTCTATCAAATGAAAGGAAATGCATCCTTGAGATGGGATCAACTTGTGCAAGTGCAACACATCATAGAGAAGGATGTCACATGGAAGGAATTCAAGAAACATTTTGAAAAGAAGTACTTAACCAAGAGATACTATGACAACAAGATGAAATATTTATTTGAACTTAAATTGGGTAGCATGACTATAGATGGATATGAAAGGAGATTTATAGATCTATTGAAGTATGTCCCTTTCATTAAGGTTGAGACAGTCAAGATACAGATATATCTGAGTGAATTGTCACCTTTTATCAGTGACAAAATCTAGTATGATGATCCTAAAACTTTGGAAGAAACTACAAGGAGAGAAAAATGCTTATATGATCAACATAGAGGAAAGACTACTTTCCAAAGATCTTGGGAATATAAGAGGAAGTTGAAGAAGGAGTAGAGGCTGAAGGGAAACAAGCCACCTTTTTTCAGAAATATTCCTCAAGGACAACCAATTTTGAGGGAGCCCAAGATGGTTGAAGTAGGTGGGAAAAAGCAAGGGAAGGCACCTATGAAATGTTGGGGCTGTAATGGAGATCATAAGTATATATATTTATCTCACAAAAAGGAGAGGGTGATATTTGTTCACCATGTTCAACAAGAAAAAATAGTGGAGGACATGGCCAGAAAAGTACCTAGGATATACACAGCCCTATACAACAAGCAAGTTGAGTTTCAACCACACATGATTGAAGTTGAAGGTATGATCAATAACCATGCCCTCACTATTTTAATTGATTCGGGGGCTAGTCATAGCTATATATATCTTAAGGTAGTGGAAAGATTTCAATTATCGAGAAGCATGCGTGGGAAATCTTGGTTGGTGTAGCTGGCTATAGGAGCCAAGAGAAAGGTTGTTGAGTTGGTTAAATCATGTCCAGTGGGCATGAATGAACTGAGTACGAAGGAAGATTTCAAAATATTTCCTTTGGGATCATATGATTTCCTAACTGGTATGGATTGGTTGGACCAACACCATGTCATATTAGATTGTCATAGGAAGGCATTCACTTTCTTGGATGAGGAAGGAAATCATAGAGTAGTCCAAGGAATTCCTAGAGCAGTTACTGTCCGAGAAATCTCAACAATGCAGCTAAAGAAGTGTTACATGAAGGGCTGCCAAATATTTACAGCCCATATGGGGGAAGAATCTAAGGATAAGGTGCCAAATATGGAGGATCATGTAGTCCTATAATATTTTGAGGATGTGTTCAAGGAGGTACCAGGACTACCCCCAAAGAGAGATATAGATTTCTCTATAAATTTAATGCTCGGAGAAGCTCCAGTATCAAAGACTCCTTACTGAATGAGTACACCAGAACTAAAAGAACTGCAAATGAATATTGAAGAAATTTTAAATAAGGGGTACATATGCCCAAGTGTGTCATCTTGGGGTGCCCCAATGTTATTTGGGAAGAAGAAAGATGGGACCCTGATATTGTGCATTGACTTCGGGCAGTTAAATAAAGTAAATATAAAGAACAAGTATCCTCTACCAAGGATTGATGATCTCTTTGATCAGTTGAAGAATGCAAGGATATTTTCAAAGATAGATATCAGATCGAGATACCATCAAGTAAGGATTAAAGAGGAATACATCAACAATACCACCTTCAGGACCTTCTAAATTGAACTAAATTAACAACTGCATTTTAGGGAAAGTCTTTAAAACCTGTAAGGGAATCTAGGGACACCTAGGAGTAAATTTAGGAGTAACTCTAGGTGGGTGAGGGAAATAAGACAATTTAATAAATTAAAGAAAATTACTATTGGAGGAATGTGGGGGATGAATGACACTTGTACGAAGGAGAATTTTTGAAGTTTTTATTTATTTAAAACTTAAATTAAATGAGATTTAGGGAAATAATGGAATTTCTAAAACTCTATAAAAGAGAGGAAGGAGGAGGAATAAAAGGGGATCGACTGATAGTGTAGCGTTACATTGCTAGATTAGTGACTTGACTGATTTACTTGTGGGAGTTGGGATTTCCTAGCTCAGAGAGGAGTGGTAGCTCGGCCTTGTGAGGCGAGCTAGGAGCTAGACGTACCATCTGGATAGGGTGTGGCCCCTCTGCGGCTCGAGGGGCTAAGGGGGAGGCAGAGTACCCCTAGCGTTGGCTGGGAGGTACCGGTGAGTTCTCGATGGTCGGCGAGCAGGAGTGGAACAGAGCGCGCGGACGTCATTCGAAGTGGGAGATCAGACAATGGTACGCTCTTTTGATTTGTAGAGTAGAATGAATTAGGATTTATTATTAGATCTTCACGTGTATTGGTAATCTGGTTGGAAGAATATTTAACTTCAATGAGTGTTGGTTTTCGTTGGACTGAATGGTTTTTCCTTATTTACTTACTCCGACGAATTTTTGTGTATTTATCATTGCTGCAAAATTTTACTGTGTAAAATTTGAGTAACCTCTAGCCTTGTATTTATCGTTTCGTCTCCATCCCCTGAATGACTAAACTCACTGTGTACAGTCATGCTGAAAAACTTGTTTCTGGCACACTCTTTTTGTAAATTTGTTACCCAAGAAAACTCCTTGGCATTTTCATTTTTGGTAATTAGTTACTGTGAAATTGGTTCAAGAATTCGAAATTTCGGTGCATTTATCTTTGCGTCTCCATCCCAAATTTTCAACTCTACCCCTTGTTTTTTGTATACATCAAGCTGGTGTTAGCACCTAAACCCCCAACGAATCCACCCTTGATCGATTTAACTGCAATTTAGTACCACCATAATTTAATCTGTCCCAGGACCCTTCATCCTTACCTATTGACCTACTAATCCATTGCTAGATCCAGTAAGTAGTGATTTCACAACAGACTTATTCATTGCGAGTTATATTCGAGTCAACTTATAAACTGATGAAGCGTTGTGTCTGGCGATGTTCTTACAAGTATAGAGATTTGTAATTATCTAGCGTAAGGGAAATTTAAGCCTGTTAGGAGACAGGCGTTCGAGAAATAGGCATGGAAACTTCATATTTGTTTTTTGGTTTGTCTCTTTAAAGGTGCCGACAGTCCACCCTTGACCGCATCCTCCTCTAACTCCACCGGACCAGATTTCATTTTCAATGAGCCCCTTCTTAAATCTGTTGTGTAGCATTGTCGTTGCGCTTTAATGGGAGTCGATTTACAACGAAGATATCACTGTCGTTTCCTAAATGTCCGCCTCTATCCGTCAGGGTACCTTCATTGTACATTGGTTGGTGTATTTGTGCATAGACCCGCAGTGATTGGACGATTAATTAGTGATGACTGTAGATCGATTATTTTCGTTGATGGATACGCAAATATCCATAGCAGAGTTATGTGAGTTTCCAGGATTTCCGTTCTCTGTTGACAGATTCCTTTTTTCGGTATAGATGAGTTACACAGAGACCCCTATCCGCTCCCTTTTTCTAAGTACATTTAGATGGTTATGGAGATCTGTATGAATGCAGGTCTAGATCACTCTGACTTAGTGAGATTCCTCATAGGTATCTGATCAAAGTTTCAATTATCAATCTCCTTTTATTCTTTTTCCAATTAAAACTACTTTGCAACTTCTGGATCTGACTTGATTTATTTGCCCAGTTATCAATTTTATCTCTGATATACTAATTACCAACTCCCTATTACCTAAGTTGATAAGTGTTGAGAGATGAGAATCGGGTCCCAATTGTAGTGACTGCCCGGTTATCATTTTATTTTTAAGTTAACAATTATTTTAACTTGGATCTACTGAGTATTGTTAAAAAGGAGAGTGGTACTATCATAGGTCTAGACCGCCTTATTTTGGGTGTAAATAGAATACCTTTGCCCAGACCTAAAAGTGAGTTGGGAGCTATGTTTATTATAACATTTTCTTTGACTAAGGAAATTTGTTATAATAAATTCAAGTTGAAGTGTTTCCTTATGTAATCTACTGTAAATTTTGGGGTAATTTACGTTCCTTTTATTTTAAACAAGTAATATACCAGAATAGGAGAGGGTGAGAGATTATTTCAATTTTGCACCATAATTGATTGCTTGATTTTTGTTTTTTTTCATACATTCCAACAAATTATTTATGCCTCTTAAATTGCCTTACTATTTTGATGCCATGTCATTACCTTACATTAGCGCCCGACTTTTAATCTTAAAGGCCTTGTTTTTCTCTTCTTCATTTCTTATATGGGAGCATTCTGGTTAAGATGGTAGTATTGATTGATAGGAGAATTAATTGTTATAGTGTGTCTGGTAAGAAACTTTTATGTCAAGCTTTATGGCAATTAGGGTAGCATTTGCTAATTTATACAGCCTTTTCCTCAATGCCTTATCACTGTCTTTTAAATTAATTTCTTGTTTTATACTTCATGATAATGGCAGGTTAGTTGACATCAAAAGCCGTAGTATTTATTGCCTCGATATTGTATCTACCTTAAAAGTCTTGTTATTGCTTCTTGGGTTATTTAATGTTATCTTTCTTCTTTAAGATTTCTACTTGTATCAAGAATAACGACTATTGGGTGAGTTTAGAATTAGAGGACGGATTGTGATTATCTAATAATAGCACTAAAAGCACTAGCAATCTACCATGTTAATAAGGGCCTTCTCCTTTAGTTTAGTCAAAGTCTCATTTTAACAAACTACTTATTTTAGTTAGTGTTTAATTAATAACAAGTTACTTTAGTTATCCTTGGCTCAATTAAAGTTAATGGCCAACAGATTGAGATTGGGTTAAAATTTAATTGCCCAACTAGAATTTATAATAATTAAAGTTGGAGTAGAGATTTGTTGAAGTCATGGTTAAGTAGCTCTTAATTTTCTTGAATTAATTTGGAAGTTGTATTGCGTCATGAGTAATAAGAAGCATGGTTGATTATGTACTTGTTCTCTTAGCGTTTCTAAATTAGGTAGGTTACTCCTACGCCTTCTTTAGGAGACACTGACGTATGATCGAATTGTAAGTTTATAATAGAGTTGTGTACGAACTTGTGTCGTTTTATGATGGTTTAGTAATCAAATTTCTCTTGCACCTTGGAAATTTATGTGAGGTGTGATTGATTCATAGAACACTAACGCGCATTGATCTTTAGTGATGTTGTTGACTTAGTATTTTGAGTTTTGGTCCGCTTGGGTTGGGTGGGTTGTAGAAACCTCCATGTTCCTCAGAACAGTTGCCAGCCCTGAGACCTTAAATGGTTAAAATCGATGGGAACCTAGGCTTGAGCGGTGCTTATGTGTCTTGGAGGTCCCAACCATTGCAGGGTAGGACGGGAGGGTAGTCAGTCTTATTATTTTGTCGGTTGATTGTTGTTCATTGCTGGCAGATGTTGATGTGCATCTTAGACCTTTATGTTGATAACGTAGTTGCATGCGTCATGATTCATCGTCATGTGGCGGAACATAGTATAATGTCTTGTTACCCTTGTACACACGCACACATAAAAAATAAAAATAAAAAATTGCACTTGTTATAAGAGATTGTCGCCATAACGAGGACGATCGTTACATTCAGGACAAGGTATGGTAATTGTGAGTTCACAGTTGTGCCATTTGGGTTGTCAAATGCACAAGTTGTTTTCATGTTCTTAATGGATTGAATTTTTTGAGAATATTTAGACAAGTTTGTCATTGAATTTCTGGATGACATCCTTGTATATTCCAAGTCAGAAGAAGAATGTGAGCATCATTTGAGGATGGTGTTGCAAGTGCTAAGATATCATCAGTTGTATGCCAAATTGAACAAGTGCTCATCTTATCAAAACAAAATTCAATGTTTGGGGCATATCATATCTGAAGAAGGGATAATAGTGGACCCTGAAAAGATTGAGGCCATTAAAGGGTGGACAACACCTAAGAGTGTGAGATTAAGTCAGATCCTTCATGGGTCTAGATGGTTACTACAGAAGGTTCAATGCAGGGTTTTCGAGAATAGATCATCCCATCACTTCCTTGCAAAGTAAGGGGAAGAAGTTTCAATGGACAACAAAATGTGAAATGAGCTTCCAACAATTGAAACAAATGTTAACTAGTGCTCTAATTATGAAAATTTGAGATCCGAATGAAGAATTCATGGTTTGCACAGATGAATACAAAGAAGGAATGGGTGGAGTCCTTAGCCAGAATGGGTTTGTGATATGTTTTGAATCTAAGAAATTGAAATATCATGAAATGATCTATGCCACTCATGATTTGGAGTTGGCATCCATAGTGCATGCTTTAAATAAATGGAGACACTACCTCATGGGAAGAAGGTTTGAGATGAGAACACACTATAATGGTCTGAAATATTTTTTTGACCAACCTAATTTGAATCTTAGGTAGAGTAGATGGTTGGAATTCCTATGTGAATATGAATTTGATATCAAGCACATTAGCATGATATGCAGGAACAAGAGAGTGCATGAATTGCATGCTACAACTAGGAGAGTGCATGAACTGCATGCTACAACCATTAGCATGTATCAGACGGATTTTAAAGGAATAATTTCTAAGGCTACAAAAGTTGATTTGCAGT
This sequence comes from Picea sitchensis, assembly GCA_010110895.2. Taxonomy (NCBI): domain Eukaryota; kingdom Viridiplantae; phylum Streptophyta; class Pinopsida; order Pinales; family Pinaceae; genus Picea; species Picea sitchensis. The sequence goes on along the minus strand of SNQJ01S0004582.1, from coordinate 82,574 downwards.
ACATGGAATTGGTAACTAAATTGTAGCAAGGTGAAATGCAACAAAAAGATGAAGATTGTGAATTTTGAATTGATGGAATTCTCTTGTACAAAAACAGAGTTTATGTACCCAATTCTACGAAATTAAGGAGTGTGATTTTAAAAGAGATTCATACGGTACCTTATGCGAGACACCGAGGATATCAGAAAACAGTTTCAATAGTGAAGAGCCATTAGTACTGGCCAGGCATGAAGAAATAAATTGCAGAATACATCGCCATATGTATGGAGTGTCAAAGGGTCAAATATGAGCATAGACACCCAACTGGGTTTCTACAGCCATTACCCATTCCTGAGTGGAAGTGGGAAGTGGTGACAATGGATTTCATCACAGGATTACCCAGATCAAACAAGAAACATGATTCCATCATGGTGATGGTGGATAAGCTTACGAAGGTTGCCAATTTTATTCCATTGAAGACTACTCACAAGGCATCTAATGTTGTTGATATTTATATGAGGGAAGTAGCACACTTTCATGGCATACTCAAGAAAAAAATTTCTGACAGAGACCCAAAATTTACCTCAAAGTTTTGGAGAAGATTATTCAAAGTGTTTGGAATGAACTTGAACTTCAACACAACTTATCATCCTATGTTTTATGGAAAAATAGAAAGAGTAAATCAAGTGATAGAAGATATGTTAAGAATGTATGTGATGGACAAACCATCCAAATGGGAAGACTACCTACACTTCGTGGAGTTTTCTTACAACAATGGGCACCAAGAATCACTGAAGATGAGCCCATTTAAGGCACTTTATGGTAGAAAGTGCAACACCCCAGTAAGTTGGGACAACCCAGTTGATAGTGCAGTGGTTGGGACAAAGTTGATTAAGGAAATGGAAGAGAAAATGCCCAAGAACAAATAGATTTTGAAGCTTTCCCAAGACAGGTAGAAAATATATTCTCACAAAGGAAGAACCCACTAGGAATTTAAAGTGGGTGATCATGTTTTCTGAAAGGTGAAAGCTAACAAAAGCTCCCTAAAGTTGGGAAACTATTCCAAGTTGGAAGCTATATACTGTGGGTCGATTGAAATTCTAGAAAGAATTGGATAAATATATTATATGATTGCATTTCCTGCATGCATGACTATTCATAATGTATTTCATGTCTCATTGCTCAAGAAATATATATCTGATGCTAATCATGTGATTGACTGGAATGTGATTTAGGTGGAGCAAGAAGGCACCTTACAAGTTCATCTGGTGCACATACTAGATCAAAAGGGAAAGCAACTACGGAGTCGAGCCATAGGGCTTGTAAAGGTTCAGTGGATCTGGTATGGTCCTCACGACGTAACATGGGAGCATGAAGATGCTATGTGGGAAGAATACCCACATCGTTTTGAAGATTTTAGAAATCTTGTTGATGTTATGTAATTAAGTTGCACTAAGGACGGTGCAAAAATAAGGGGAAGGGATTTGGCGTAGCCCTCCCAACCCGCAGGTCAGAAAGTCCACGCACACAAGATCTTTCGTCTTCCTCTGGCCCGAAGAGCTCTCAACAATTGGATCTTCTATTTCCCTTTCAGAAAATAGACACCCACAAATAACCTTGATAAATTCCCCCTTTTTACTTTAGGAGATCGAACTTCATGGTTTCGTAAATCCGGTGGTCAAGCGCCCTGTCTCTCAATCCCCAAAACCTGAAAATAGTCAACACTTGACCTTTCCCTTGCCAATTTCAGATTTCTCCTTATCGCGAGTTCACGAGTGGCGATGTCATGCAAATCTACTCCATGATCCCCAAAATCCCGATCCTCTATGTCCCAAAATCCTGAAATGTCAACCCTCGACACAATTCCCAGTGCTGATCCCACAACTAGACTAGGATCTACCCTTTCCTTTATTGGTTGAATTTCCTTCATGGCTTGACATGTTGAATTTCCTTCATGGTCCTTTCAGCTCGTCAAAACTTCACGCTTCGTGATTTGATGAGTCTTAACACAAATATTCCAGGACTTCAGTTCATGAAACCCCGAAACGGAAATCCTCGGGAAAATCCAACGGCCCTAGTTGGCTTGGACCTATGGATCTGCCTCTCTTGAGCTTGAACCTTTGAAAATAGTCGTAACCCCCTTGCTTCTCTGTCAGATTGGATGGCTGGCAGGACTTCGCAAATTCTCCATGGATAATTTCAACTGTCCGTCTCTTCCCTTGAGAAATTCTGCGAAATTTAAATGAAATATTTTTCTGCGTAGAACTTGTTCTCCTGCACCACGACGTCACTGCACCTCCTTTCAATTCTTCAAGGCACTTGGCCTCTTGCCTCCCTTCGACAACTTCTGAACTTTTGCATGACTTCTAGTATTTTAGAAAAATCTTGCTCGCACTCCTTGCAACAGACCTTCAAACACTTTCAAGTGTTGAACTCCTTTCGACTCTGCGCACTTCCTACAGCAACAATCTCTCAACAAGTCATTCAGGTTACAAACCCCTAAAGCTTCACTCGCTCTGCATACACACACTTTGCATGGCCCCTATGCCTATTTTCACTTTTGACGAAATGAGAACAAAAGCTATTCCATCTGATCTTTCAGAGACAACCCTCTGAACCCTTTGTCAATACACTCCTTGTGGACAATTCAACTACACTCCTTGCAAGAACTCATACTCAGATAGAGAAACAATTGAAACTCATTTTCCTTACTCTCTCTTAGAGTTTAAACACAAAGTATGAAATCATATACACAGCATATAAAGAAAATGTATAACAGAAAATAAACATCCATAAACATGGCATTTAGCATGCATACATAGAGAGTATCACAACACCATGAATCTGAGTCAAAGCTCTTTTCATTCATTCAGATCTTTGTACATGGGTGTTTTTAACTACAACTCTCTTCTCTCTTCTCTATGCTCTATGCTCTATGTTGCTTGTCTTACTAATGTTACAATAATACAAGTGAGGGTGTCTATATCTATTTTCCATCCGGCTCCTAAAACTGTCTAATCTAGGAATTCAATTCTACCTACTTATATTCAATAACATAAATTCCTTCACCCAATAAAGATGAGAGCAGGATGCTCAAGGTCTATTTACAATATGGAAGTACGCCCTTCCTTAATTGTTTCATTTATGTTTGGTGTATTCACTTCAAAAGATTTAAATAATTTTCTCATGTCCCAAAATGTGTTGGCGCCTGCCCAACGCTCGCTTGAGGCTGGCGATGCTCCTGCATCATACTCCCTTGCTTGAAAATTTTCGTGGGCTCCTATCTAGGAGCTCACGCACAGTGTGTCCATGCTTCTATATTTCGGCTTCGTTCTCCCAACTAGCATATTCAACTGGATGGCCCTTACACTTGACCAAGTATTCAAAGTATTGCTTTCGCCTGGTCTTCTTACCAACTCTTTTGTCCAGTATGCGCTCCATCTGCGACTTTTCTGCAACTGCCATCTGTTTTGTCCACTGGACCTATAGCTATTCATTTCCTGCTTCTATTTCCTCAGCTTTGTATGGGTACAGATCTGAGACATTAAATATTGGAGAAATTCCGATCCCATCGGGTAATTCAATCTCATATGCATTCGTCCCAAATTTCTTTAAGACCTTACATGGTCCGATTTTCTTCATCTTTAGTTTGTTATATGTTCCTCTCAGGAACCTTTCCTTTCTCAAATGTGAAAGGATCAAATCACCAACTTTAGATTGAAGTTCTCTCCTGCGTTGATCTACCCTACGTTTATATTCTTGGTTCGAATGTTGCAATCGCTCCTTCACCTGGTTGTGAAGCTCCTTCATTGCTTCTGTGAAATCTTCTGGACTAGCACTCCTAATCGCAATCTTTTTTGAATCTCTCAGCTCAGAAATTCCTCTCAGCTGCATGCCATAGATAATTTGAAATAGACTATGCCCCATGCTTCTATTAACTGAGTCGTTATAAGCAAAATCCACGTATGGTAATATGTTGTCCCACTGGCTGTGGTGTTCTGTCACCAAACTTCTCAGCAAGTCTCCCAGACTTCTGTTCACCACTTCCGTCTGTCCATCTGTCTGAGGATGATAAGCCAAACTGAACGAAAATTTAGTTCCTAGCTTCTTCCATAAGGTCCTCCAAAAGTGTCCTACGAACTTATTGTCTCGATCCAAAACTATGCTTCTTGGCAAGCCATGAAGTTGAATGACTTCTTTGAAAAATAGGTTTGCAATGTGAGTTGCGTCACTGGTCTTCTGACATGGAATGAAATGTGCCATTTTAGAAAATCTATCCACCACCACAAAGATTGATTCAAACCTTCTTTGTGTTCTTGGCAACCCCAATATGAAGTCCATACTGACTGCAACCCACGTCCTCTCAGGTATGGGCAATGGTTGATAAAACCCTACATTCTTCCTCTTTCCCTTCGAATGCTGACAAATTCTACATCTGTCCACAAATATTTTGACATCTTCTCTCATTCATGGCCAATGATATGAGTCATTCAACTTTGCGAACATCTTGTCATGATTGAAATATCCGACCAATCCTGCACTATGTTTCTCCTTTAGCAAATTCTCCCTCATGGAGCATTTTGGAATACAAAGCTGATTACCTTTAAACAGTAATCCATCCTGGATCATGTATTCTACCCATTAGCTTCTGTCTCTGAGAATTGGATTCTTAGTTGCTTCATACGACTCTTTAAAATCTGGATCATCTCTGTACATGTCCCCGAGATCATCAAAACCCAATGTTTTGACTCTGAACTCCTGCAATAGCAAACATTTCCTGCTCAAAGCATCAACAACTTTGTTAGCAGTTCTAGAAATATGGTTAGTTACAAAAGTAAAGTTCTACATGTATTAAACCCATTTAACATGTCTTTGATTCAACTTCTCCTGTTGAGTCACAAATTGCAAAGCATGATTGTCACTGTATAGGACAAATTCGTTAGGGATCAAGTAATGTCTCCATTTCTTCAATGCCTAAACAATAGCATAGAACTCCTTGTCATGTGTGGAGTATTTCACCTTGGATTCGTTTAGCTTCTCGCTGAAGTATGCTATCGGCCTATATTCTTGACTCAAGACTGCCCCTATTGCAAATCCACTTGCATTGCATTTCACTTGAAATGTCTTTTGGAAATCCCGCAACACCAGAATTGGTTGTTCGGTGGTTTTCTTCTTCAACAAATTAAAACTCTTCTCAGCCTCTTCTCTCCAGTGAAAAGATTTGTGTCTCTTCTTCACTATGTCCATCATTGGTGCGCTAATTCCACTGAAATTCCTGATGAACTTTCGGTAGAAACTAACCAATCCATGAAAAATTCTCACCTCAAAGGTATTCTTCAGTGATGGACAATTCTTAATTACCTCCACCTTATCTGGATTCGTCCTCAACTTATCTGCAGAAATAACAAACCCCAAATAAAAGATCTATGTCTTCATGAATGAGGATTTTTTTATGTTTAGAAGCAGCTTCTCCTGCTATAACCTCTGCATTACTATAGCCAAATGTTTTAGATGCTCTGCCTTTGTTTTACTGAAAATCAGTATGTCATCAAGGTACACAATAACAAATTTTCTGATGAAATCCTTCAGGACTTTGCTCATCAACCTCATGAAAGTGCTTGGCGCATTTGTTAATCCAAATGGCATAACAAGCCATTCATACAACCCTTCGTTAGTCTTGAAGGTTGTCTTCCATTCATCTCCTTCTCTCATATGAATCTGATGATAACCACTTTTCAAGTCAATCTTCGAAAAAAAAAATTGCTCCACTCAAGCAATCCATCAGATCATCCATTCTTGGCAATGGAAATCTGTACCTGATGGTTATTTTGTTGATCGCTCTCGATTCAGTACACATCCTCCAGCCTCCATCTTTCTTTGGACTGAGTATTTTTGGAACAACACACAGACTCAAGCTTTCTCTGACCAAACCTTTGTCCAACAAATCCTGGACTTGTCTTTTGACCTCTTCATTCTCCCGTGGCGACAATCTGTACATTTCTTTATTTGGTAAACTAGATCCTGGTATGAGATCAATATGATGACTCACAATTCTGATCGGTGGCAACGAACGAGGTAGTTCGTCCAGTACTATATCAGCGAACTCTTCCAGTAGCTTCTGGATTTCTTCTGGTAAATCATCCACTCTTGTGCTGGTCAAAACAATTTTAGGCTTCCTGACCACAATGAGATTTGGATCCTCCTTCTTCTTGACCTCTGTAAGAAGCTCCCTCCCACTCATGAGAAGTACAATGTTACTTACTTCCAATTTTATTTATTTATCTTTGATCGACAACAACATGTGAGTTCTCCCATTCTTCTCTAGGGTGTATGTGTTCATTCTCCCATCAGGAATCACATTTCTGTCATATTTCCACAGTCTATCCAACAATAGATGACAAACATCTATAGGAATAACATCAAAAAGTATCTTATCATTATATCCTCCTATCTTAAATTCAAATAAACATTGTTTAGTGACAGTTACCTGATGTCCTTTTTGTAGCCACGAAACTCTGTATGGTCTTGGATGATCAATCGTCTCCAGCTCCTGTTTTTCTACCATCTCTGTTGAAATGAGATTATCTGTGCTACCACTGTCCACAATGACCTTGCATACCCTGTCCTTGGTCTTGCAAGCTGTTTGGAAAAGACTATTTCTTTGGAATGAACTCTCCACCTCCTTCTCTGGCGTCAAAAGAGCTTTTCGCATCATCAACGATCTTCCGCCTTCAGCATCTTCTGCCTCAACATTCCATATCTATGCTTCGGCGATGTGTGTCTCACCTCCTTCTTCTTTCTTCTTGTCTGGACATTCATAAGACTTGTGTCCAACCTTCCCACACGTGAATCATTTTACCACTCCACCTCTTCCTCTTCCTCTACCTCTGGTACGAGGAAAAATGTTTGCGTCAGCATACTGGCCTTTTTGCTCGGTATGCTACCCTCTCTACAAACTTCCACCTCTCTCAGTCTGAGGTTGAGGCTTCTTCCATTCTTCCTTAGGCTTCTGATTTCTATCATGGGCAACTGATTTTCCTTTGAGTTGACTTCTGCCTCAACCTCTTTGAACTTGCTTTCGACTCAGCTTCTCTTCAGATTTTAGAGCCATCTGATAAGCATCCACCATTTGGATGGTCATCATTCTCATCTCATCCTGAATGTCGTATCTCAAGCCATTCATGTACATGGAAAAGTTTTCATTATTGCTTTCCCGATGACCTGCCCTAATGTTCATCCTGTAGAATTCTTCGGTATATTCCTTCACTGTCATCAGCTTCTGTTTCAAGTTCTGCATCCTTCGAAACAGAGTAATCTAGTAATCCCTGGGAATGAATTTTTCCTTCATTTTTGCGATCATCCTATCCCAACTCTTAATTTTTTGCTTGCCTTTACAACATCTGTTAGCTTGTAGCTCATCCCACCAAAATGTTGCATGTCCTTTAAATCGCGTGATAGCATGTTTGACCTTCTTATCTTCCTCGACATCTTCATACTCAAAATATGTGTCCAGAGCTCTAATCTAGTCTAGAAGCTCTTCAACATCCAGGTTTCCCTCATAATCTGGAATGTCCATTTTCTCTCTTGCACCCATTCTTGCAATAGCCCTAATCAGGCATTCGTTTGCTGCATCTTCGAATGCAACTTTTTCTCCTTCATGTTTGTCTTCATTTTCACTTTCGGAATCACTAAGATTGCCAACACCGACTGTGCGCCTCTGTGTTGTCTCCATGCCCTCAAGTCTGACGCGTAAGTCACACATTTCTCTTTCTATGGCTGGATCAGGCATCTGCCTACCCCTTCTTCTTGGCATTTCCCTCTCCTTTGGTGGATCAGGTGTTTGCCTATCCCTTCTTTTGAGTGTCATGGTGAAACTTCCTTTTCCATGCTACATAAAGCAAAGAAACCTTTCTGGACTCTGATACCACACCTGGCACAACCCTCCCAACCCGTAGGTCGGAAAGTCCATGCACATAGGATCTTTCGTCTTCCTCTAGCCCAAAGAGCTCTCAACAATTGGCTCTTCTATTTCCCTTTCGGGAAATCGATACCCACAAATAACCTTGAGAAATTCCCCCTTTTTACTTTGGAAGATTGGACTTCACGGTTTCGTGAATTCGGTGGTCAGGCGCCCTGTCTCTCAATCCCCGAAACCCGAAAACAGTCAACACTTGACCTTTCACTTGCCAATTTCGGAATTATCCTTATCGTGAGTTTGTGAGTAACGATGTCATGCAACTCTACTCCACGAACCCCAAAATACCGATCCTCTATTTCCCGAAATCCTGAAATGTCAACCCTCAAAACGATTCCCAACGTTGATCCCACAACTAGACTTTCCACCTTTTCTAGACTTTTCACTTCGCGACTTCATGAGTCTTAATGCAAATATCTCGGGACTTGAATTCACAAAACCCTGAAATGGTCGATGCAATTGACTTCTGTGTCGACAAGTGCGCCACCTGTCCACCCTGCTGATTTCTATGGCCCACATAGTCCGTTCGACCCTTCAGGACAACGCTCTTCGTGATTTCGTGAGTCTTAACGCAAAGATTCCGGGACTTCAGTTCAAGAAACCCCGAAACGAAAATCCTTGGGCAAATCCAATGGCCCTCATTGGCTTGGACCTACAACTCCGCCTCTCCTAATCTTGAACCTTTGAAACTAGTTGTAACCCCCTTGCTTCTCTGTCAGATCAGATGGCTGGTGGGACTTCGCAAATTCTCCACAGAGAATTTCAACCGTCCGTCTCTTCCCTTGAGAACTTCTGCGAAATTTAAACGAAATATTTCTCTGCGTGAAACTTTTCCTCCTACAGCACGACGTCACTGCACCTCCTTTCAATTCTTCAAGGCACTTGGTCTCTTGCCTCCCTTTGACAACTTCGAAGGTTCGAATCCTTCTGAACGTTTCCACAACTTCTAGTCTTTCAAAAAACTCTTGCTCGCACGCCTTGCGGCATACCTTAAAACACTTTCAAGTGTTGAAATCCTTTCGCTCTATGCACCTCCTGCAGCAACAGTCTCTCAACAAGTCATTCGGGTTACAAACCCCTAAAGCTTCGATCGCTCTGCATACACACACTTTGCATGGCCCCTGTTCCTATATGCACTTTTGAGGAAATGAGAACAAAAGTTATTCCATCTGAGCTTTCAGAGACAACCTTCTGAACCCTTTGTCATCGCACTCCTTGCGGACAATTCAACTGCACTCCTTGTAGGAACTCATACTTAGATAGAGAAACAATTGAAACTCATTTTCCTTACTCTCTCTCAGACTTCAAACACAAAGTATGAAATCATATACACAACATATAAAGAAAATGTATAACAAAAAATAAACATCCATAAACATGGAATTTAGCATGCATACATAGAGAGTATCACAACACCATGAATCTGAGTCAAAGCTCTTTGCATTCAGTCAGATCTTTGTACATGGGTGTTTTTAACTACAACTCTTTGCTCTCTTCTCTATGCTCTATGCTCTATGTTGCTTGTCTTTCTAATGTTACAATAATACAAGTGAGGGTGTCTATATCCGTTTTCCCTCCGGCTCCTAAAAATGTCTAATCTAGGAATTCAATTCTACCTACTTACATTCAATAACATAAATGCCTTCACCCAATACAGATGAGAGTGGGACACTCAAGGTCTATTTACAATATGGAAGTACGCCCTTCCTTAATTGTTTCATTTATTTTTGGTGTATTCACTTCAAAACATTTAAATAATTTTCTCATGTGCCAAAATGTGTTGGCGCCTGCCCCATGCTTGCTTGATGCTGGCGATGCTCCTGCATCAGGATTGTAATACCCCAAGGACAATCCCCAATTTTAATTACAAATGTAACAAGTTTTGTAGGTTGGTTAGCCGAGTATTTATAAGCTGGTAGGCTTATGTGTTGATTAGGCCAGGAGTCTAAGTGTTAAAGGCCATGAGCCTATTTTGTACATGAAAAAAATCATATATTTAATATAACAACATTGTTGCATGTAGACAGGCCATGAAGAAAGAGTATGGGGGACTGAACTCCACTAGTTTGGGAAAGGGAGGAGGCTAAGAGTATAGCCTAAGAGCCTAAGATTAAGATCCTGGTAGAATAATATATTATTATTCTAAAACATTGTAAAGAGAATATTAATTTATCCTAAGTTCCTTTAGGGAGTGGGACGAGTTCCAAGTGGGGGTAACGTACTCCTGGAGAGCCAAGTGTCATCCAAAACACATGCATATTTATGGGGGGGCGTTCTCACCATTCTCACCCGGTTTTCCAATCTAATGATTTCGGACCATTCTCACCCTACGTTTTGTCCCGTCAGTATCGTTCCCCACGCCCAGTTTTTGTTGCTGCCAGCACCATGCCCTTGTGTTGAGGAGCGTGACTAAAGAAGTGGGTTCAGGCTCGTGGATATAAGAAGCAGGTTGTCAGGACTCTGAGAAACTCTATCTGTGTGAGAGAGTGTTTTGAGGAAGTGAGTTCTCCTGGAGGGAGTCCAGTAGCAGCTACAGAGCTCTGAGAATTCCTGATCCAACCTGTTGTTGAAGCCCAAGGAAAGGGAGGTGTAGCATCCGATAGACTGTGTGATATTGAAGTTGCACACTCATGGGGTGGGAGACGCATGTGGGGAATGAGATTCCATTAACCATGGGAATAAGTGGCTCCTTGGAGAAAATCCTTCCTATTGTACTGTGCAACTTCCTATTGTCCCTACCTAGTCTAGGAATCCCTTGCCTGGTGGAGTTTAGTCCTAGCTCGGGGGAGCAGCGTGGTCTACGGCTGGGAGGTTCATGCAACATATTCACTTAGTTGGTGCACTTCAATTAAAAGATAAGTACCAATCATTTGTTCTTTACATGTTGCCTATTTGTACATGCTATAATGACGAGTATTTCCTATATATTTTGTTATATTTATGGATTTTTCCTATGAATACTATATGCATGGTTTTACTGCTATTTCTATAGTATGTTGTGTGATAAAAAAATGTAAATCATCTATAAATTGGTATGTGTTATTGTCATTTTCGAAATAATATATGTATGAACAAAATGTTTATGTCTGGCTAAAAATTGCACTATACACACACACACACACACACAAACACACACACACGTGTGTGTGTGTGTGTGTGTGTGTGTGTGTGTGTGTGTGTGTGTGTGTGTGTGTATTCGAGCATGCGCATTATCTAGAGTCATGGCCTGGCCTTGGTGGCCAAGAATGTTACAAATTGGTATCAGAGCATAAATATGTTTACTCCGTGATGTTTCCCACCCTATTGGTGGTTGGGGGCATTACATAAAATTTCTTGAAGTACAACCAATTTACGGGGTCCTTAAAGAGGCCACCCTCAAGGTAAGAAAGTATGTATGCTCCTCGAGTGAGGTAGTTCTTAAAAATGAAGAGGCCTCACTAAAGTGTTTATAACATCTTTCGTACTAGAGCATCATGGGATATATCATAGTATAGAATAAGGTCACCTACACTCAATGAACAAGGGCATGCTTGGCAATCAAATGTGGCCTTAGATAAATTATTGGTTTCTTCATTACTTTGTAATGAAAATAGTTGGTCTTCATCTATGATGTCTAAGGGAGAAAAGGCATTTTTTTATGGGGTAGTGTCCATCAATAGATCGTATGTTATCCATATGGTTGGTATCTTGTACTCGATTGGTAAAATGGTTTCCAGACCAATGATAATGTGAAAGGGGGTAAATCCTATGGAAGTTTTGACTGTAGTTTGGTAGGCACAAAGTGTATAGAAAATTTGTGTCAATTGGTTTTGTGCTTATTGGTTGTCCTTTATAGCATGGTTTTGAGGAATTTGTTGACAACCTCAACTAGGTTTTTTTATTGAAGATGGTATGGGGAAGCAAACTCATGGGTGAAGCTAATAAGGGAAGACAACTCTTGGACCACTTCATTCTATAAATGTTTTCGATGATTCAAAATTAGCTATTGGGGGACCCTCAAATGAGTGATGGCATGATTGAAGAAGAACCAGGTTCCAATGTCCACTATGTTGTTTAATGCTGGCATGGCCTCAACCCATTTGGCAAAGTAATATATGGAAGCATTGATGTAGTTGCGACCATTGTTGGATGGGGTATTTAGCATCATAAAGTTGATGCCCTACCTATAGAAGGAACCAATGGTAATGATAGTGTTTAAAGGATTTGGCAGAGCTTGATTTTTGTGAGTGAATACCTGGAACTTCGTACTTCATTTGAATTCCTAAATGTATTTATGGAACAGGATAGGCCAAACAAAACCATTGTAGACCATTTATTGAGAAGTGGAAATTCCTGAAAAATTTCCTATATAGGTGCCACTATGGAAATCACTCGAGACCCACTCAACCTCCTCGAGTGTGAGAAATTGATGTAGTATTGTATCGAGTCACTAAATATATAGAATTTATCCAATGAGTAGATACGAAGGGGGCTTGGTGAAATATACACTATTGATCATCCCAAGAGAGATGTGGAGAAAAATTATGATGCACACAAAGGTGAGGATATCTTTGTACCATGGGTCATCGGATGATATTATGAAAAAGTTTTCATTGTAGAAGTTGTCATTCAATAGTGGTTCTTGATGTTTGACGACAAATTAGTGATGAACTCAGTAAGTATGAGCACCTTCTTTTTAGGAGTACTAAAATCTAGATCAAATTCTTGGATAATTATGATCCACCAGGCATACTTTCCATTGATAAGTCATCGATTAAGTAAGTATTTCACGGGGTTGGAATTTTCTATAACTTTTGTGGTCTGTAAAAAATGTAATGACATATTTTTTTGATTACATGGACTAAGGCGTCTAATTTCTACTCATGATTGTAATTCAGGGTAGGTTCTGATAGATTCTTTCTCATGTATTATATGACATTCTCTCAATAGTCATCTCCCTATTGGAAAATAACTCCTTTTTAAGAAGAAGATAGATAAAGGATATAATACTTATTAAATTCTAAAGGACCTATTAATCAGGACATTAATAGACAAGATTTAAATGCGTAAAATTCTTGTTGAGCTTAATCATCCCATCTTAAGGGGATTTCCTGACATAAAAGTCATAAGAATCCATGTGCACAAGTGGCGTAGTCAAGGACGAAGCATCACAAAAGTTGGTATTTCCTTGTATACTTTGCAATTGGCACAAATGTTTTGGAGGAGGAAACTCACTAATATCCCATATTTTCAAGGGATCCACCATGACTCCTAGTTGGGGAATGATGAAACCCAATAAACATCCAGCAGTGACCCATAAGACATACTTGAGGAGGTTCAACTAAATATTTCACTTTATACACCTCTGAAAGATGATGAAAAGGTGTTTGAGGTGTTTAGAATGCTTGTTTGATTTCGTCGTAAGGTCATCCAAGACAAGCTAAGATGAGGTAAGATAGATCATAAAAGACATAAGTCATAGCCGATTGGAATGAGGCTCCAATTTTTTTGGGACCAAAAGTCATAATGTGATAGGTGAAAGAACCATGTGTTGTGGTGAAAGTGAATTTGTTTCATTGTTGATTATTCATATGCTCTTATTAAACACAAATTAAATTGTTTTCTATTTTAATGATTGAATCAACTATTGATTTCGTATTCACTCTTCATTTTGAAAATCTTAGCTAGGTGATTATTTTTAAGACTACATTTAGTTCTATTTTAGAATTGTATTTATAATTTATATTTTAATAAATGAACACTAAATCTAGTACTTTTAGTTTGACAATCAAACATGAGGAGTTTTCTATAACATCAATTGAGTAAAAAAAAATACCTTTATACCATAAAAAAAAATGGGATTTAGTATTAATATGAAATACAAATTTGGAAAGGATAGAACAACTTGTGATAATGGAATCCCATAAGAGTCTAAAGAAAACATCAAAATTGACCAAGATTGACTCATAAATAAAGTGTTCTTACTAAAGATTATAAATGATTGTGGTCACAAAATTGAATTCCTCACTAACTCAACGGAAGTACTTTAGTGCAAGGGATCCATCATTACCGGCATTCCTCACTAACTCAACGAAAATACTTTAGTGCAAGGGAGCCATCATTGCTGACATGGGCTAGAGACAAATCAAATGGGAGTTTATGGAGAAAATGTGATCAACTAGGGAATGATACGAAAGAAAGGACCATCGATACCACTAAATGAATTGAATGTAATCAAGTGAGGCCCTAAAGCTAGTTTAGGGCTTAATGTAATCGATACCAACATAATTTATGTAGGGATAGTACAAATTGTAAAATTCATACACTAAACCCCTCTTTATTCCTCTTTTCCTTTTCTTTCATTTATTTGATAGTAATATGCTAACCATATTACCTTATCTCTTTTAAGACACTTTGAATGTTTAAGCCACATGTTTTTCCTTATCCATGTTCTAGGTTGAGAAATTCCTTGATAATCCTCCATACATGGATACAATAAATATTTCACTTCAACACTCTTTTGTTCCTGTAATTACATATATTTCTACATAGAATAAATACTAATTTGATTTTTTATATTTCTAGATAGAAAAAATAATAATTTGATTTTTTATATTTCTAGATAGAAAAAATAATAATTTGATTTTTTTTAAATATTTAGAATTGGATATCCTATACCTTTAGAATTTAGAAGTTATTTTAGTCTTTAATGTTTAGATGAATTTCTAAATTGCCTTATTATTTAGATATTGAAAAAAATAAAAATTGTCATAAATCTTTTTATTTTACAGAACAACAAAATCCCTAAAATCCCTTCCTTTAAAATAAGTCATACTTCTCCATGTTAGATGGATGATTAGCAAATAAGCCATCGACCATGATTAATCTTTAAATCTTTCCCATATTATAAGCAAAATTCCATTAACTATAAAACTTAATTTTATAAGGCAATACTTTCAAAATAAGCTTAAGATTGAACTTCAATTCTAAATGAAACTTTTTCAAAATTGACAAAAAATAATTACCAAAAATAAATATGTGTGAAAAAATATATTTTACAATCAAGTACAAATGGATTGTATTATTTTCCACATTAAATGTCATATTTACTGTGTCAAATGTTATATTCAATAAATATTGAAAAAAACACATTTAAATGTTTAGCTGTGAACGCTCTATTCATCATTTCCATGGAAAATTCATCGACCTTATCATGCATTTGAATGTTGAGAAAATGTATAAAGCATTCTTCGGTATGTTATGAATTTTTTCTGAAGTAAAGAAAAGTCTCTTTAGTCGTATAGATATGCCTCTAAGGAACTATATCCAAATGAGAGATTGTGTTGAGGAAGTGAGTTTTCTTGGAGGGAGTACAGTAGTAGCTATAGATCTCTGAGAATTCATGATCCGACCTGTTGTTGAATCTGAAGGAAAGGGAGGTGTAGCATCTGATGGACTGTGTGATAGTGAAGGTGTACACTCCTGGGGTGGGACAGGCATGTGGGGAATGAGATTCCATGAGATATGGGAGTAAGTGGCTCCTTGGAGGAAATCCTTCTTGTTGTACTGTGCAACTTCCTGTTGTCCCTACCTAGCCTAGGAATCCCTTGCTTGGTGGAGTTTATTCCCAGCTTGGGGGAGCAACATGGTCTATGGATGGGAGGTTCATGGAAGGTCTGCACGCAGTTGGTGTATCTAAATTAAAAGATAGGTACCAATGATTTGTTCATTTACATGCTATGTATTTGTGCATGATATAATGAAGAGTATTTCCTGTATATGTTGTTATATTTATGGGTTTTTCCTGTGAATATTGTATTCATGGTTTTACTGTTATTTCTGCATTATGTTGTGTCATAGAATAATGCAAATCATTTGTAAATTTGTATGTGTTATTGTCGCTTCCGCATTAATATATGTATGTTTCGAATGTGTATGTATAGTTAACAATTGCACTATATATGTGTGTGTGTGTGTGTGTGTGTGTGTGTGTGTGTGTGTGTATTCGAGCATGAACATTATCTGGAGTAGCATGGCCTGACCTAGGTGGCTAGGAATGTTACAAATTGGTATCAAAGTAGAAATATGCTTACTCTGTGACATTGCCCAGCCTGTTGGTGGTTGGGTGTGTTACATAAAATTTCTTGAAGTACAACCAGTTTATAGGATCCTTAAAGAGGCCACCCTTAGGTTAATCAAGGATGTATGCTTCTCGAGTGAGGTAGTTCTTAAAAATAAAGAGGCCTCACTAAATTGTTTCTAACATCCCTAGTCCCAGAGCATGATGGGAGATATCATAGTCTAGAATAAGGTCACCCTGACTGAATGAACAAGGGCATACTTGGTGATCAAATGTGGTCTTAGATAAATTGTTGGTTGCTTCATCACTTTGTAATGAAAAGAGTTTATATTCATCTATGATCTCTAAGGAGAAAGGGCATTGTTTTATGGGGTAGTATCCGTCAATAGCTCGTATGTTATCCATATGGTTTGTATCTTTCACTCGATTTGTAAAATCATTTCCAGGCCAATGATAAGGTGGAAGGGGGTAAATCCTATGGAAATTTTGAATGTGGTTTGGTAGGCAAATAGTGTATAGAAAAGAGGTGTCAATTGGTTTTGTGCTTATTGACTGTCCTTTATAGCATGGTTTTGAGGAATTTGTTGACAGGCTCAACTAGTTTTTTTAATTGCAGATGGTATGTGGAAGCAAACTCATGGGTGAAGCTAAGAAGGGGAGACAAATATTGGAACACTTCATTCTATAAATTTTTTCCATGATTCAAAATTAGCTACTGGGGGATGTTGAAATGAGTGATGACATGATTAAAGAAGAACCGGGTGCCAATGTCCACTATGTTGTTTAATGTTGGCATGGCCTCGACCCATTTGGTGAAGTAATAGATGGCCACATTGATGTACTTGCGACCATTGTTGGATGGGGGATTTCACATCATAATGTTGATGCCCCAACTGTAGAAGGGATCGATGATAATGATACTATTTAAATGATTTGGTGGAGCTTGAGTTTTGTGAGTGAATACCTGGAACTTCATACCTCATTTGAATTACCAAATTGAATTATGGAAGAAGGTAGGACAAACATAACCAATATAGACCATTTTTTGAGAAGTGGAAATTCGTGAAAAAATTCCTATATAGATGCCACTATGGAAATCACTTCGGACCCACTCATCCTCCTCGAGTGTGAGACATTGATGCAGGATTGTATCGATCCACTAAATATATAGAATGTCTCCAATGAGGAGATATTGGGGGGCTTGGTGAAAGATACATTGGTGATCATCCCAAGAGAGATGTGGAGAAAAATTATGATGCACAAATAGGTGAGGATATCTTTGTACCATGGGTCATCGAATGATATTACAAAAAAGTGTTCATCATAGAAGTTGTCATTCACTAGTGGTTCTTGATGTTTGATGACAAATTGATGAACTTTGTAAGTATGAGCACCTTCTTACTCTTAGGAGTACTAAAATATAGATCAAATTCTTGGAGAATTATGATCCACCAAGCATACTTTCCATTGATAAGTCATTAATTGAGTAAGTATTTCATGGGGTTGGAATTTTATATAACTTTTGTGGTATGTAAAAAAAATTAATGATATAATTTTTTGATTGCATGGACTAAAGCATCTAATTTGTACTCATGATTGTAATTCAGGGGAGGTTCTGATAGATTATTTCTCACGTATTATATGAAATTATATTATTTTCAAGGGATCCACCATGATTCCTTGTTAGGGAATGATGAAACCCATTAAACATCCAGTAGTGACCCAAAAGACATACTTGAGGGGGTTCAACTAAATCTTGTACTTTCTACACCTATGAAAGATGATGAAAAGGTGTTTGAGGTGTTCAGAACGCTTGCTTTATTTGGTCGTAAGGTCATCCAAGACAAGATAAGATGAGGTAGGAGAGATCATGAAAGACATAAGTCATAGTCGATTGGAATGAGGCTCCAATTGTTTTGAGACCAAAAGGCATGACGTGATAGGTGAAAGTACCATGTGTTGTGGTGAAAGCGAATTTGTTTCATTGTTGATTATTCATATGTTCTTATTAAACACAAATTAAATTGTTTTCGATTTTAATGCTTGAATCAAATATTGATTTCGTATTCACTCTTTGTTTTGAAAATCTTAGCTAGGTGATTATTTTTAAGACTACATTTAGTTGTATTTTAGAATTGTATTTATAATTTATATTTTAATAAATGAACACTAAATCTAGTACTTTTAGTTTGACACTCAAACATGAGGAGTTTTCTATAACATCAATTAAGTAAAAAAAAAATACCTTTATACCATAAGAAAAATGGACATTTAGTATTAATACAAAATACAAATTTGGCAAGGATAGGGCAACTTGTGATAATGGAATCCCATTAGAGTCTAAAGAAAACATCAAAATTGACCAACATTGACTCATAAATAAAGTGTTCTTACTAAATATTATAAGTGATTGTGGTCACAAAATTGAATTCCTCACTAACTCAACAAAAGTACTTTAGTACAAGGAAGCCATCATTGCCGACATGGGCTAGAGACAAATCAAATGGGAGTTTATGGGGAAAATGTGATCAACTAGGGAATGATACCAAATAAAGGACCATAGATACCACTAAATGACTTGAATGTAATCAAGTGAGGCCCTAAAGCTACTTTATGGCTTATAATATCAATTTAAATAAGTGAGGGACACTCAAAAGGAGGGATTTTAACATTTGTGATTTCATCGTGTCTATGTGTACAATTATTTGTGTTCATCCTAAGGTGGGAATTAATATAGCTAATGTGTGATGCAAAAAACTCTATCAACATAATTTATGTAGGGCTAATAAAAATGGTAAAATTCATACATTAAACCCCTCTTTATTCCTCTTTTCCTTTTCTTTTATTTATTTGATAGTAATATGCTAACCATATTACCTTATCTCTTTTAAGACACTTTGAATGTTTAAGCCACATGTTTTTCCTCATCCATGTTCTAGGTTGAGAAATTCCTTGATAATCTTCCATACATGGATACAGGATAAATATTTCACTTCAACACTCTTTTGTTCTTGTAATTACATATATTTCTAGATAGAAAAGATACTAATTTGATTTTTTATATTTCTAGATAGAAAAAATAATAATTTGATTTTTTAAAATATTTAGAAGGGGAGATCCTACATTTTTAGAATTTAAAAGTGATTTTAGTCTTTAATTTTTAGATGAATTTCTAAATTTCCTTATTATTTAAATATTGAAAAAAATATAAATTGTCATAAGTCTTTTGATTTTACACAACAACAAAGTACGTAAAATCCCTTCCTTTAAAAGAAGTCATACTTCTCCATGTTCATTGGGTGATTAGCAAGTAAGCCATCCACCATGTTTAATATTTAAAGCTTGCCCATATTATAAGAAAAATTCCATTAACTATAAAACTTAATTTTATAGGCAATAGTTTCAAAATAAGCTTAAAATCAAACTTCAATTCTCAATACAACGTTTTCAAAATTGAGAAAAACTAATTATCAAGAATAAATATGTGTGAAAAAATATATTTTACAAGTACAAATGGGTTGTATTATTTTCCATACTAAATGTCATATTTATTATGTCAAATGTTATATTCAAAAAATATTGAAAAAAAACACATTTAAATAAATTTATTTTAATTTTAAAATATAAAAAAAAATAATCTTTAAATATTTTATGGATTTGTTAATTTTGGCTAGTTTAATAGGTTAAGGTGTGGGTTTAGTTTGTTAGACAATCAAAGTTAAATACCTAAAAATCCAACCATGTTAACAGTTGGTGCTCACTAGACCAAATCCGATCAAATCCAAAAAAAAATATTTTATGAATTTAAAATTCAAATAAATCTTTAATATACTATTTTTTAAAATTAAAATAAATCCATCCTAACGGTATGTTTTAGGAGTTGTTCGATAGTATTTTATGCATTGTTCAGCACAAACAAAGTTGAATTTCTTTTTCAAAATAAGGAAATATTCGACGGAACCGATGTCTTAGAACGAGACAAATCTGCGATTTGAAGCCCAAGCGAAATCATTTGTGTGTAGGCACGATGAGTCTATTCATTTAGCTCTGAATGCTCTATTCATCATTTCCATGGCAAATTCCTCGATCCTATTATGTATGACAAATAGAATGTTGAGGAAAGGTATCAAAGCAAAGACTCCTTCGTCTCATAAGGATAAACGTCCTATATCTGCAATGTCCTCATAAGGATGTACAAAGAATGATATTATTCCATTCCATCTGAATTTGACACGTTTCTCTCTTACAACAGAGTATATTATTGAGGAACAATGTCACAAACAAATATTCTCTTTTGGTGGTCTAATTAAAGTCATGTCTAGAGGTCTTCTGGTCTAATTAAACTCTTGGTGAGAGTTACGAAAACTACTTTGATCTTGTTGTCCACTAATATTGACTAAATAAAAACTTGATTTTTTTCTGATATTTTTTTGGTTCTCTCTGATAAATTGTGAAGCAAGAAATGCAGAGAGAAAAGAATAGAACAGAAAAAAATATATTAGAATATAAGAAGAAGAGTACAAAAAACGAGTACATGAAGAAGTAAGTCTGTAGAAGTAAGTACAATTCAAAGGGAAATAGTTGAGCTAAATAGGCTCAAGCAAATCAAGAATAGAAAGTACAGTTGACCAGGACAACTGGCAGTGTACAGTTAACCTGTTGAGGTTACATTATATTTAACACTCCCTCTTAAACTCAACAGTTACAAACATCAACACTGATTATGCCTAAGTGTTGTCTCTGAAAATCAAAAACTGATTTTCCCAGTAGCTTTGTAAAGATATCAGCAAGCTGATCTCGAGAACTACATAATTGTAGTACAATATCACCATTATTGACTAGCTCGTGTATGAAATAAAAACGAGTGTCAATGTGTTTTCTTTTGTTATGAAACACATGATTTTTGGATAGAGCAATTACTGAAGTATTATCACAGAATATATGAGTTGGATCATTTTCTGTATGTGACATATCTTTCAATATTCTTCTTAGCCACACACCTTGACAAGAAGCTGAGGTAGCAACGACATACTTTGCCTCTGTAGAATATATTGAAACAATTGGCTTCTTCTTTGATGCCCATGAGATTAGGTTCGAGCCCAGTTGAAAAACATGTCTAGATGTGCTTTTCCTGTCATCTAGGCTGCCTAAAAAATCACTTTCTGTGTAACCAAAAAGTTGATTACAATCAGATTTAGTGTACCATAAGCCGAAATTGAGAGTTCCTGCAACATATCTCAAAATTCGTTTTTCCATTTTCCAATGAGAATCTTTGGGGGATTCCATGAATCTGG
>SNQJ01S0004582.1:36189-48080 GCA_010110895.2 Picea sitchensis | reverse complement strand
ATGGCTTGTTTCATGGAAGCCAAGTCATTGTAAAAAATGCAAGCTACTTTCTTTTATAACACTTAGATTCTGTAGCTCCACTATTGTTTAAGTATCATACCAATTTCTCAAGCTTGTTTTACAACATATAATTGTTTTCGACATAATTTCTGTTTCTCAAGTTCATTAAACATCATGAGTGCTACGGAGTCCCTTGGCATCATCTACTTTATTTATCTATCTCCTCAGTTCAAAGATTTGATTAGTGAAGTCTAGTGAGGTATACATACCCTACCCCCCTCTGGATTTGAACTTGTGTCATGTTAAGAGGAAACACATGTTCTTAATCATTAGGCCCACTCTTAAGAGGTTGACTATTTTTTATAATGATTTTTGTTAATTATGTTTGACTATAGTTGAATTAGGGTGATTATTGTTGTAATTACCCATGGTTGAATATAGTTGACCAGTTGACCATGTTTGATGGTGGTTTCTTATGGTTAACCATGATTTAGTATGGTTGGATATGGTTGAACATGGTTAATCATATTTCACTATGGTTAACCATGGTTGACTATGGTTGACAATGTTTGACCATGGTTGACTATGGTTGACCATTGTTTATTATAGGTGGACATTTTTAACAATGGGTTACCAAGATTAACCATGCTTGAGTATGTTTGACCATGGTTTACTGTGGCTGACCATTTTTTACTATTGTTGGCTATGTTTGAACATGTTTAACAATAGTTCACTATGATTGAAGTTGTTTGAGCATGGTTGAACATGTTTTTCAATGGTTGACTATTGTTCACCGTGTTTCACTATGATAAATGATGGTTGGACCTATAGTTGATTATGTTTGACTATCGCTAACCATGGTTGACCACATACATGGTTAAACATCATACATAGATTAAAAACCCCAAATACACAAACATCATTCTAGTGATTGAAAAATGAAACTTACATACATGTTTAACTATTATAATATCGTTTTAGCCTAAGCTATATCTAAATATATATCTTTATTTGAAAAGTGAGAAACAAATATAAGAACAAAGACCATGTGTTAGTATCCAAATAAATCTTTTTGATTCATTGTATCCAAAGTTTTATACCAATCTAATCAAGTTATTGGTTCATTGTATCCAAAATTTTATACAAATCTAACAATCTAACCAAGTGATTAGTATTAATTAATTAACAAAACAGAAAATCAAATTGAATAAATTTTAAATACATAAATTAAAAAATTAATTGCATAAAATAATAAATTCATTACTATATTCTTCAACAAAGCTATATAGCTTAAACTGAATAGTGAGAAAGAAGTCTAAGATGTAAGACTATGTGGTGGTCTTCAAATAAATCTTTCTCATTTATTCTATCCTCTTTTTGATAGAGTGTATTGGTGATGCTAAGTACAAATAACGAGTGATCCAAATAGACTCCAACCTCATTCCTTTTAGGAAACTATCTACTATCCACAACCACAATAGTATTCTAGCAATAAACAACATTCACTCAAAGAAGACTAGGTGGTCTCTACATTTTCCATTATTTTCTCTAACTATATGCCCAAACCATAANCTACGCTGATAAATAAATTCTGTTTTAAATGTGTCTATACCAAGGTGATAAATCCAGTTTCAAATGTAATTATGGAGAAAACCAAAAAAAAATCAGAACAAAATCAAGTTTGTATTTTGTCATTAGTGGACAGCAAGATCAGAAGTAGTTTTCGTACCTCTCACCAAGAGTTTAATTAGAACAGAAGACCTCTAGCCTTGACTTTAATTAGACTACCAGAAGAGAATGCTCGCATCAATATTTGTTTGTGACATGGTTCCTCCATATTATCCACTCTGCTCGCTCTTCTCATTTCATCCTCATAGGAATGAATTTCCAACGCCTACAATTACATCAAAGTGCTGGGAATGTGCAACATAAATAATAGCGGCACCATGAATATACACTGTTGTAAGAGAGAAACGTGTCCAATTCCGAATAATATCGCTCTCTGTACATCTGATAACGTATTCTAAATTTAATATATGCCTCTGGCTTTCTTTCCACACGTCAAACTAAGATCCAATGGAACCAACTATCCTAATTCCAGTTACCAAATGGCTATCATTGTTGCAGATAGAGGATGTTGGAGGAAATGGCTATCATGGCTATTAAAATGGTTTATCCTTATAGTTAAGGCTGGTAGTAATCTATACGACCAAGGAGTCTTTGCTTTACTTCAGCGAAAATGCATAACATACAGAATAATGCTTCCTGAACATTCAAATGCATAATAAGGTGGATGAATTTGCCATGGAAATGATGAATAGAGCGTTCATAGCTAAACATTCAAATGTTTTTTTTTTTTTTTGTCGATATTTCTTCAATATAACATTTGACACGACATTTAATATGGAAAATAATACAACCCATTTGTACTTATTGTAAAATACATTTTTTCACACATATTTTGGTAAATTAGTTTTTCTCAATTTTGAAAAAGTTTTATTGAAAATTGAAGTTTGACCTTAAGTTTATTTTGAAAGTATTGCCCTATAAAACTTAATTTTATAGTTAATGGAATTTTGCTTATAATATGGGCAAGCTTTAAAGACTTACTTGCTAATCATTCATCTAACATGGACAAGTAGGAAGCGATTTTAGGGACGTTGTTAATGGAATTTTGCTTATAATATGGACAAGCTTTAAAGACTTACTTGCTAATCATTCATCTAATATGGAGAAGTCGCAAGGGATTTTAAGGACGTTGTTGTTGTGTAAAATCAAAAGACTTATGATAAAAAAAAAAATCAATATTTAAATAATAAGGAAATTTAGAAATTCATCTAAAAATTAAAGACTAAAATCACTTCTAAATTCTAAATGTATAGGATCTCCAATTCTAAATATTTTAAACAATCAAATTATTATTTTTTCTATCGAGAAATATACAAAATCAAATTAGTATTTTTTCTATCTAGAAATATATGTAATTACACGAACAAAAGAGTGTTGACTTGAAATATTTATCTTGTATCCATGTATGGAGGATTATCAAGGAATTTCTCAACCTAGAACATGGATAAGGAAAAACATGCGGTTTAAACATTCAAAGTGTCTTAAAAGAGATAAGGTAATATGGTTAGCATATTACTATCAAATAAATGAAAGCAAAGGAAAAGAAGAATAAAGAGGGGTTTAGTGTATGAATTTTACAATTTGTATTAGCCCTACATAAATTATGTTGGCATATTTTTTTTCATCACACATTAGCTATATTAATTTCCACCTTAGGATGAACACATAGAATCATACACATAGACACGATGAAATCACAAATGTTGAAATCCCTCCTTTTGAGTGCCCTCACTTATTTAAATTGATATTAAAAGCCCTAAACTAGCTTTAGTGGTATCAATGGTCCTTTATTTGGTATCATGCCCTAGTTGATCACATTTTCCCCATAAACTCCCATTTGATTTGTCTCTAGCCCATGTCGACAATGATGGCTCCCTTGCACAAAAGTACTTTCATTGAGGTAGTGAGGAATTCAATTTTGTGACCACAATCACTTATAATCTTTAGTAAGAACACTTTATTTATGAGTCAATCTTGGTCAATTTTGATGTTTTCTTTAGACTCTTATGGGATTCCATTATCACAAATTGTCCTTCCAAATTTGTATTTTGTATTAATACTAAATGCCCATTTTTCTTATGGTATAAAGGTATTTGTTTTTTTACTTAATTGATGTTATAGAAAACTCCTCATGTTTCAACTAAAAGTACTAGATTTAGTGTTCATTTATTAAAATATAAATTATAAATACAATTCTAAAATAGAACTAAATGTAGTCTTAAAAATAATCACCTAGCTAAGATTTTCAAAACAAAGAGTGAATACAAAATGAATAGTTGATTCAATCATTAAATTAGAAAACAATTTAATTTGTGTTTAATAAGAACATATGAATAATCAAAAATGAAACAAATTCACTTTAACAACAACACATGGTACTTTCACCTATCATGTCATGCCTTTTGGTCTCAAAAAATTGTAGCCTCATTCCAATCGGCTATGACTTATGTCTTTCATGATCTATCCTACCTCATCTTAGCTTGTCTTGGATGACCTTACATCCAAATCAAACAAGTGTTCCAAACACCTCAAACATCTTTTCATCATCTTTCAGAGGTCTAGAAAGTACAATATTTAGTTTAACCCCCTCAAGTATGTCTTTTGGGTCACTACTGGCTGTTTATTGGGTTTCATCATTCCCCGACAAGGAATCATGGTGGATCCCTTGAAAATCCTAGATATCAGTGTGTTTCCTCCTTCAAAACATTTTTGCCAATTGCAAAATATACAAGGAAAGACCAATTTTTTTGATTCTTCGTCCTTGACTATGCCTCTTGTGCACATGGATTATTATGACTTTTATGTGAGGAAATCCCCTTAAGATGGGATGATTAAGCTCAACAAGAATTTTATGCATTTAAATCCTCTCTATTAAAGTCCTCATTAATCAGTCCTATAGAATTTAATAAGTATTATATCCTTTATCTATCTTCTTCATACATGTCTATCTAAGGAGTTATTGTCCAATAGGGAGATTACTATTGAGAGAATGTCATATAATACATGAGAAAGAATCTATCAGAACTGCCCCTGAATTACAATCATGAGTAGAAATTAGACACTTTAGTCCATGCAGTCAAAACATTATGTCATTAAAGTTTTTTAGAGACCACAAAAGTTATAGAAAATTCCAACCCCATGAAATAATTACTCAATCGATAACTTATCAATGGAAAGTATGCCTGGTGGATCATAATTTTCTAAGAATTTGATCTATATTTTAGTACTCCTAAGAGTAAGGAGGTACTCATACTTACTGAGTTCATCACTAATTTGTCGTCAAACATCAAGAACCACTAGTGAATGACAACTTCTATGATGAAAACTTTTTCATAATATCATCTGATGACCCACGGTACAAAGATATCCTCACCTATTTGTGCATCATAATTTTTCTGCACAACTCACTTGGGATGATCAGCAGTGTATCTTTCACCAAGCCCCCCAGGATATCCTCATTGGAGACATTCTATATATTTAGTGACTCGATACAATCCTACATCAATGTCTCACACTCGAGGAGGACGAGTGGGTCCTGAGTGATTTCCATAGTGACACCTATATAGAAAAAATTTCAGGAATTTCCACTTCTCAAAAAATGGTCTACATTGGTTATGTTTGGCCTACCCTCTTCCATCATTGCATTTAGGAATTCAAATGAATTATGAAGTTCCAGGTATTCATTCACAAAACTCAAGCTCCACCAAATCCTTTAAACACTATCATTATCGTCGGTCCCTTCTACAATGGTCGCAAGTACATCAATGTGGCCATATATTACTTCACCAAAAGGGCAGAGGCCATGCCAACATTAAAAAACACAGTAGACATTGGCACCATGTTCTTGTTCATTCATGTCATCACTCATTTCAGGGTCCTCCAATAGCTAATTTTGAATCATGGAAAACATTTATAGAATGAAGCGTTCCAAGAGTTATCTTCCCTTTATAGGTTCACGCATAAGTTTTCTTCCCCATACCATCTGCAATTAAACAACCTAGTTGAGGTTGTCAACAAATTCCTCAAAACCATGTTATAAAGGACAGTCACTAAGCACAAAACCAATTGAAACCACTTTTCTATAAACTTTGTGCCTACCAAACCATAGTCAATATTTCTATAGGATTTACCCCCTTCCACCTTATCATTCGCCTGGAAACCATTTTACCAATCGAGTGCAAGATACAAACCACATGGATAACATGCGAGCTATTGATGGATACTACCACATAAAAAAATGTGGCCTTAGAGATCATAGACGATGATCAACTCTTTTCATTACAAAGTAATGAAGCAACCAAGAATTTATCTAAGGCCACATTTGATCGCCAAGTATGCCTTGTTCATTTAGTGAGGGTGACCTTATTCTAGACTATGGTATCACCCATGATGCTCTAGGACTAGGGATGTTAGAAACACTTTAGTGCAGCCTCTTCATTTTTAAGAACTACCTCACTCGAGGAGAATACATCCTTTCTTACCTTAAGGGTGGCCTCTTTAAGGACCTCGTAAAATGGTTGTACTTCAAGAACTTTTATGTAACGCCCCGAACCACCAACAGTTTAGGCAACGTCAAGGAGTAAACATCTTCTTGCTATGATACCAATTTGTAACATTCTATGCTACCCAGTCCGGGCCATGCTAATCCAAATAATGCTCATGCTCGAATATATACAAACACACAGACGGACACACATATATATAGTGCAATTTTTAACGAGACATAAACATTCTATTCATACATATATTAATGCGGAAGAGACAATAACACATACAAATTTACAGATCATTTACATCCTGCTATCACATAACATAATGCAGAAATAATAGTAAAACCATGCATACAATATTCACAGGAAAAACCCATAAGTATAACAACATATACACGAAATACTCCTCATTATAGCATGTAAAATACACAACATGTAAATGAAAATAGGATTGATACTTATCTTTTAATTGAAGTACACCAACTATGTGTAGACCGTCCATGAACCTCCCAGCCTTAGACCATGTTGCTCCCCCAAGTTGGGACTAAAATCCATCGAGAAAGGGATTCCTAGGCTAGGAATGGACAACAGGATGTTGCATAGTAGAGCATGAAGGATTTCCTCCAAGGAGCCACTTATGCCCATAGCTCACATAATCTCATTCCCCACATGCCTATCCCACCCCAGGAGTGTACGCCTTCACTGTCACACAGTCCATCAGCTGCTACACCTCCATTTCCTTGGGCTTCAGCAACAGGTCGGATCAAGAATTCTCAGAGCTCTGTAGTTGCTACTGGACTCCCTCCAGGAGAAATCACTTCCTCAACACACTCTCTCACCTGGAGAGAGTTGCTCAGAGACCTGAAAACTTTCTTCTTCTATCCACGAGCCTGAAAACCCACTTCTTCACTCCCTCTCCTCAACACACAATCATGGTGATGGAAACAACATAAAATGGGGGTGGGGAATGGTACTAACCGGAAAAAATGCAGGCAAACCACATCGTATAGGTTCCATAAGGGTATCAACTCAGGTTTTTTGCAAGGGTTCGGGTTCTTGGCATTCAAAAATGCTAGACTGGCTCACTTCCTGCTTGTTCAGTTCATCTTCAAGTTGGGGTATTGGATGACCAGCATGGTTCGGAATCGTGAGATTGCACAACAGGGTGAGAATGGATCAAATGCTCATCATGGTGAGAATGGTGAGAATGCCCCCCCCATAAATCTACATACATTTTGGATGACACTTGGCTCTCCAAGAGCATGTTCCCACCACTTGGAACTCATTCCCCTCCCTAAAGGAGCTTAGGATAAATTAATATCCTCTTTACAACTTTTTAGAATAATAATATATTATTCTACTAGGCTCTTAAGCTTAGTCTCTTAGGCTCTACTCTTAGCCTCCTCCCTTGCCCAACCTAGTGGGGTCCAGTCCCCCATACTCTTTCTTCGTGGCTCGTCTACACACAACAATGTTGTTATATTAAATATATGAATTTTTACATGTACAAAACAGGCTCTTGGCCTTTAACAACTAGGCTCTTCGCCTAATCAACACATAATCCTACCAGCTTATAAATACTCAGCTAACCATCCTACATAACATGTTACATTTTTAATTACAACTGAGTCTCATCCTTGGGGTATTACAATCCCCTCCCCTTATTTTTGCACTATCCTCAGTGCAACTTAATTACATAACATCAAAAAGATTTCCAAAATCTTCAAAAAGATGTGGGTATTATGCCCGCATTGCATCTCCATGCTCCCATGTTGCATCCTCAAAACCGTACTAGGTCTATTGAACCTTTACAAGCCCTATGGTGCGAATCCAGATTTTGTTTCTCTTCTGGTCTAGTATGCGCACCAGATGCACTTGTAAGATGCCTTCTTGCACCACCTGAATCACATTCCAATCAATCACATGATTAGAATCAGGTATATATTTCTTGAGAAATGAGACATGAAATACATTATGAATAGTCATGCATGCAGGCAATGCAACCATATAAGATACTGGTCCAATCCTTTCTAGAATTTGAAATGGCCCACAATATATGGATGCCAACTTGGAACAGTTTCCCAACTTCATGGAACTTGTGTTGGCTTTCACCTTTCATAAAACATGATCACCCACTTTAAATTCCTTGTGGGTTCTTCCTTTGTTAGAATAGATTTTATGACTGTCTTGGGAAACCTTCAAATTCCATTTAATCTTTGACACTTGGTCTTCCATTTCCTTAATCAACTTTGGCCCAACCACTTCTCTATCATCTTGGTTGTCCCAACTTACTGGGGTGTTGTACTTTCTACCATAAAGTGCCTCAAATGGGCTCATCTTCAGTGATGCTTGGTGCCCATTGTTGTAAGAAAACTTTACCAAGTGTAGGTAGCATTCCCATATGGATGGTTTGTTCATCACATACATTCTTAACATATATTATATCACTTGATTTACTCTTCATGTTTTTCCATCAGACCGAGGATGATAAGTTGTGCTGAAGTTCAAGTTCGTTCTGAACCTTTTGAATAATCCTCTACAAAACTTTGAGGTAAATTTTGGGTCTCTGTCAGACACAATTGTCTTGTGTATGCCATGAAAGTGTGTGAATTCCCTCATATAAATATCAACAACATTAGATTCCTTGTGAGTAGTCTTCAAGGGAATAAAATGGGCATCCTTCGTAAGCTTATTCACCACCACCATGATGGAATCATGTTGCTTGTTTGATTTGGTTAATCCTAGTGATGAAATCCATTGTCACCACTTCTCACTTCCACCCAGGAATGGGTAATTGTTGTAGCAACTGAGTTGGGTGTCTATGCTCATCTTTGACCCTTTGACACTCCACACATTTGGCGATGTATTCTACAATTTATTTCTTCATGCCTGGCCAATAGTAATGGCTCTTGACTGTTGAAACTATTTTCTTATATCTTGGGTGTTCCGCATAAGGTACACTATGCATCTCTTTTAAAATCACACTCCTAAAGTCCATAGAATTTGGTACATAAAATCTGTTTTTGCACAAGAGAATTCCATCAATTTCCAATTCACAATCTTCAGCTTTCTGCTACATTTTACCTTGCTGCAATTTAGTTACCAATTCAATGTACTGCAAATCGACTTTTGCAGGCTTAGAAATTATTCCTTTAAGATTTGTCTGATACACAGTAATGGTTGTAGGATATAGTTCATGCACGATCATGTTGAGTGCATCAACCACTTTGTTTTCCTTTCCTTTGATGTTCTTGATATCAAATTCATATTCACAAAGGAATTCCAACCATCTACTATGCCTAGCACTCAAGGTAGACTAGTCAAAAAAATCTTTCAGACCATTATAGATTGTTCTCATCTCAAAACTTCTTCCCATGAGATAATGTTTCCATTTATTTAAAGCGTTCACTATGGATGCCAACTCCATATCATGAGTGGCATAGAGCCTTTCATGATCTTTCAATTTCCTAGATTCAAAACATAT
This sequence comes from Picea sitchensis, assembly GCA_010110895.2. Classification (NCBI taxonomy): domain Eukaryota; kingdom Viridiplantae; phylum Streptophyta; class Pinopsida; order Pinales; family Pinaceae; genus Picea; species Picea sitchensis. The sequence continues at coordinate 38,477 of SNQJ01S0004582.1, read as the reverse complement.
CACAAACCCATTCTGGCTGAGGACTCCACCCAGTCCTTCTTTGCATGCATCTGTGCAAACCACAAATTCTTCATTCAAATATCCAATCTTCAGAATTGGAGCATTGGTTAACAATTTCTTCAATTGTTGGAAGCTCATTTCACATTATGTTGTCCATTGAAACTTCTTCCCATTTCTTTTCAAGGAAGTGATGGGATGAACTATTCTCAAAAATCCTGCAATGAACCTTCTGTAGTAGCCAGCTAGACCCATGAAGGATCTGAATTCTGTCACACTCTTAGATGTTTTCCACCCTTTAATGGCCTCAATATTTCCAGGGTCCACTTTTATCCCTTCTTCAAATATGATATGCCCCAAATAGTGAATTTAGTTTTGATAAAATGATCACTTGCTCAATTTGGCATACAATTGATGCTCTCTTAGAACTTGCAACACCAACCTCTAATTATGCTCATGTTCTTCTTCCAAATTGGAATATACAAGGATGTCATCCAAAAATACAATGACAAAACCGTCTAAATATTCTCGAAAAATGCCATTCATTAAGCACATGAAAACAACTGGTGCATTTGATAACCCAATTGGAACCACTATAAACTCATAATGACCATACCTTGTTCGGAAGGCAGTCTTGTTGATGTATTCCTCTTTAATCCTTACCTGATGGTATCGTGACTTGAGATCTATCTTTAAAAATAACATTTCATTCTTCAATTGATCAAAGAGATCATCAATCCTTGGTAGAAGATACTTGTTCTTTATAGTTACTTTATTTAACTGCCCAAAGTCAATTTAAAATCTCAGGGTCCCATCTTTCTTCTTCAAAAATAACATTGGGGCACCCCAAGTTGACACACTTGGGCGTATGTATCCCTTCTTTAAAAGATATTCAAGCTGCATTTTCAGTTCTTTTAGTTCTGGTGTACTCGCTCTGTAAGGAGTCTTTGGGGGTAGTCCTGGTATCTCCTTGAACACATCTTCAAAATATTATAGGACGACATGATCCTCTAGATTTGGCACCTTATCCTTAGATGCTTCCCCCATATGGCCTGCAAATATTTGGCATCCCTTCCTGTAACACTTCTTTAACTGCAGGTGCTAAGATTTTTTGGACAATAACTTCCCTGGGAATTCCTTGGATTGCTTTATGTTTTCCTTCCTCATCCAATCAAGTGAATGCCTTTTTATGACAGTCTAATATGGCATGGTGTTGGTCCAACCAATCCATGCCAATTAGAAAATCATATGATCCCAAAGGAATTATGTTCAAATATTCCTTGGTACTTAGTCCATTCATGCCCACTAGACATGATTTAACCAACTCAACAACCTTTCTCTTCGCTCCTGTAGCCAACTGCACCAACCAAGATTTCCCATACTTGCTTCTTGGTAATTGAAATCTTTCCACTACCTTAGGATCTATATATCTATGACTATCCCCCGAATCAATTAAAATAGTAAGGACACGGTTATTGATCATACTTTAAACTTCAATCACGTGTGATTGAAACTCAAGTTTCTTGTTTTCCAAGGCTGCATAGATCCTAGGTACCCTTCTACCTATGTCCTCCATTGTTTCTTCTTATTGAACATGGTGAACAAATCTCACCATATCCTTTCTGTGAGAGAAATATCTATACTTATGATCTCCATTACAACCCCAACATTGCATAGGTGTCTTCCTTGGCATTTTCCCACCTACTTCAGCCATCCTGGGCTCCCTTAAAATTGGTTGTCCTTAAGGAATATTTTTGAAAAATGGTGGCTTGTTTCCCTCCTGCCTCTACTCCTTATTAAACTTCCTCTTTTCTTCCCAAGCTCTTTGGAAAGTAGGATTTCCTTTATGTTGATCATATAATCATTTTTCTCTCCTTATATTTTCATCTAGAGTTTTAGGATCATCATACTATATTTTGTCACTGATAAAAGGTGGAAAACCACTTACATATCTATGGATATTGATTTTCTCATCCTTAATGAAAGGGACATACTTCAATAGATCTATAAATATCCTTTCATATTCATCTATAGTCATGCTTCCCAATTTAAGTTCAAAGAACTCTTTCATCTTTTTGTCATAGTATCTCTTCGTTAAGTATTTGTTTTCAAAAAGTTTCTTGAATTCCTTCCATGTGAAATCCTTCTCTTTATTGTGTTGCACTTGCACAAGTTGATCCCATAATAAGAATGTATTTCCTTTCATCTAATAGACCGTGATTCTTCATTCTTCATGAGAGGAATAATTATGCAATTGGAAATATTTTCTCATGCCAATTAGCCATGCCTTA
>SNQJ01S0004582.1:21422-36139 GCA_010110895.2 Picea sitchensis | reverse complement strand
TTTAGAATTGTAGCACTGGTTAACAATTTCTTCAATTGCTGGAAGCTCATTTCACATTATGTTGTCCATTGAAACTTCTTCCCATTTCTTTGCAAGGAAGTGATGGGATGAACTATTCTTGAAAACCCTGCAATGAACCTTCTATAGTAGCCAGCTAGATCCATGAAGGATCTGACTTTTTTCACACTCTTAGATGTTTTCCACCCTTTAATAGCCTCAATATTTTCAGGGTCCACTGCTATCCCCTCTTCAAATATGATATGCTCCAAATAGTGAATTTTGTTTTGATAAAATGAGCACTTGCTCAATTTGGCATACAACTAATGCTCTCTTAGAACTTGCAACAACAACCTCTAATTATGCTCATGCTCTTCTTCTGAATTGGAATATACAAGGATTTCATCCAAAAAGACAATGACCAAACCGTTTAGATATTCTTGAAAAACGCCATTCATTAAGCACATGAAATCAACTAGTGCATGTAATAACCCAATTGGAACCACCGTAAACTCATAATGACCATACCTTGTTCTGAAGGCGGTCTTGTTGATGTATTCCTCTTTAATACTTACCTGATGGTATACTGACCTGAGATCTATCTTTAAAAATAACATTGCATACTTCAACTGAACGAAGAGATCATGAATCCTTGGTAGAGGATACTTGTTCTTTATAGTTACTTGATTTAATTGCCCAAAGTCAATGCAAAATATCAAGGTCTCATCTTTCTTCTTTGCAAATAACATTGGGGCACCCCAAGTTGACACACTTGGGCGTATGTATCCCTTCTTTAAAATTAGATATTCAAGTTTCATTTTCATTTTTTTTAGTTCTGGTGTACTCATTATGTAAGGAGTCTTTGGGGGTAGTCCTGGTATCTCCTTGAATAGATCGTCAAAATATTCTAGGATTGCATGATCCTCTAGATTTGGCACCTTATCCTTAGATGCTTCCCGCATATGGGATGAAAATATTTGGCAGCCCTTCCTGTAACACTTATTTAGCTGCAGTGCTAAGATTTCTTGAACAATAACTTCCCTGGGAATTCCTTGGTCTGCTCTCTACTTTCCTTCCTCATCCAATCAAGTGAATGCCTTGTTATGACAGTCTAATATGGCATGGTGTTGGTCCAACCAATCCATTCCAATTAGCAAATCATATGATCCCAAAGGAAAGATGTTCGAATATTCCTTGGTACTCAGTCCATTCATGCCCAATAGACATTATTTAACCAACTCAACAACCTTTCTCTTGGCTCCTGTAGCCAGCTGCACCAACCAAGATTTCCCATGCTTGCTTCTTGGTAATTGAAATATTTCCACTACCTTCGGATATATATAGCTATGAATATCCCCTGAATCAATTAAAATAGTAAGGGCATGGTTATTGATCATACTTTAAACTTTAATCATGTGTGATTGAAACTCAAGTTTCTTGTTGTCCAAGGCTGCATAGATCCTAGGTACCCTTATGCCCATGTCCTCCATTTTTTCTTTTTATTGAACATGGTGAACAACCCTCACCCTATCCTTTCTGTGAGAGAAATATCTATACTTATGATCTCCATTACAACCCAAACATTGCGTAGGTGCCTTCCTTGGAATTTTCCTACCTACTTCAGCCATCCTGGGCTCCCTCAAAATTGGTTTTCCTTGAGGAATATTTCTGAAAAATGGTGTCTTGTTTCCCTTCTGCCTCTACTCCTTCTTAAACTTCCTCTTTTCTTCCCAATCTATTTGGAAAGTAGGCTTTCCTTTATACTAATCATATAATCATTTTTCCCTCCTTATATTTTCTTCCAAAATTTTAGGATCATCATACTATATTTTTTCACTGATAAAAGGTGGAAACCCACTTACATATCTATCGATATTGACTGTATCATCCTTAATGAAAGGGAAATACTTCAACAGATCTATAAATCTCCTTTCATATTCATCTATAGTCATGCTGCCCAATTTAGGTTCAAAGAAATCTTTCATCTTTTTGTCATAGTATCTCTTCGTTAAGTACTTGTTTTCAAAATGTTTCTTGAATTCCTTCCATGTGACATCCTTCTCTTTGTTGTGTTGCACTTGCACAAGTTGATCCCATAACAAGATTGTATTTCCTTTCATCTGATAGACCATGATTCCTCATTCCTCATGAGAGGAATAACTATGCAATTGGAAATATTTTCTCATGCCAATTAGTCATGTCTCATCCTCTTCATCCTTCTAGTCATCTCCATCAAAAGTAGGAGGTTTGATATTATTCATTTATCCTTTCAACTCATCCACCCCATACCTCCTAGGTTTCCTAACAGGGGATGGACTTGAGCTACTGTGTGCTCTCCTATGGGAATGGTTTTTGGAGTGTTGGTGATGTCTTCTATCACTCCTTGATCTTATTTCTTCATCAAGGAACCTGTGGCTCGCTGATTGGCTATATTCACTTTCCTTATCCAACTTATTTTAAATTCTTTCCAAGATCTGCCTAGTGAATTTGGATCTTGTTTTGCAAATTTTTAATTATTTTTATCATGCTCACGTCTTTATCTATTTCTTCCCTATGCCCATTATAGTTTGTCCCTTCAAATCCTAAATGGATATCCATTCCTCTAACATCATCCTCTAGACTGTAAGTTTCATGTGCCTCCTCCATTCCTTTGCACTATGTAACAATTTGGCTCGGTTCTGACAATTGCTAACTCTTCAAAATGTGTAGTCAACTGAATTTTGTCAGGCAATTAGAATTAATAATTATCTAGAATAAATTAAACAATATGATTCAATTTATTCATTTTATTCTTTCCATCATCACATATAAAACATGTAAAATACCTACGAAGCTCCACTACTCTTCGAGGGGTAGAACCATGTTTGAATCACCAAAGATTTACACTTGCACACTCCAATTATTTTGAATGACAAACTCCAAATATTCTGAACGAAAAACTCCAATTGTTCTAAAACGCGTCCCTTTTGATGAAAGATTCAGATTAACACCAGACTTTGGGAGTGTCCACTCTAGTACACTCCAATTCTCCCAAAGTGTCGAACTTTCAAACTNAACGAAAAACTCCAATTGTTCTAAAACGCGTCCCTTTTGATGAAAGATTCAGATTAACACCAGACTTTGGGAGTGTCCACTCTAGTACACTCCAATTCTCCCAAAGTGTCGAACTTTCAAACTCCTATGAGATCTATGACTCAAAATCACTTGCGTGAAGATCTGATAGCTGGGATATGTTCCTCATTGGTGCACCTTACTTGTTTCTCTTGACTCAATCTAATGGCTTTGATCTGTCTTGAAAAAACAATCCAAATACACCTTTTTTTAATGGTATTAAGGAGAAGTGGATAGTGGGACTATGAAGATAAAAAAGGGCCTTTATTCAAGAAAAACGATCATCAAAAGTGTTAAATGTATAGGTAAAAATGGTATCATTTCATGGTCCCATCACATACCTCCATGGAGACCCAACCAAGGGACCCCTTTCCCCAGTCACTCTCACTATTATTGCCTCTCGAGACCAATTTGTGTGATCATTCTACTAGGGAACATGTCTCCTTGCTTGTACATTCGACCCAATTGTCTTAACATTATTTCATTCATCGATATTTGTACAAAGCACATTTTTTTATGGAAATAAATTATACTCATACCATCGCACCCGATGGAATCATTTCACTCAGTGACAGTCCTAATCTCCCTTGGTCTAGGAATTCACACTAAGTAATTGTACTTCGTAATCCTAGTTGTTTGTAGAACCTCATGTATCTCAATAGCCTTCATTGTGATCCCTAAAATTACCACCCTCAACTACCTATCCATTTGAAATCACTAATCCTCAATATCAATTTGAAAAATACTCACGATAGTTGATCATTTCCATCACATCATATTATCTTATGTCGAATTGGTTTTGACTACTACCAATTTCCATCATCAATCATGCTCCACCCAATAGAATTATTGGTCCTCATCCTCACTAACCCCTTTTCTACCTCATCCAAATTATCCAAATCTATCCCCTATTTACAATTCAGTATATGTTTTATCTTCTCATGATTCCAAGGGAAACTTGTTCCTTTGTGTTCACATTATCATTCTTCCCGATACCAACTTCGGTTTTCTAGGAATGTCAAGGTATCTTGTACCTAATTTTAATCAACAATGATAGACCGTACGTAGGACAAAGAGATTCTTTGTCATTCTCTGATATCATTGACCCTCTTATTGTTTGACATAAAATCATATACACATCATGATGAGTCCTACGTTTGTTTTTCAAATTCTTTATTCAAGTTGTTCTAGTGGATGGTCAATTTCATAGCACTGTATTGATATTTTGTTGCATAATGCTTGCATTGTTTCATTCCCTTCTGCACCTCCATAATACAAAAGACACAACTACAGCCTCTTTTGTAGTCACAGCATTCCATCAATTTCATTGTTTTTTCTGAGAGCTACATATATACAACCACAAAATATATAGTATATACCTCCTCTATTTCTTAGAGTTCAAGTTGATGCTTTAATTGAGAAAAACTAAATCAAGCCATATCACATATCTTTTATCAATAAATCCACATGCACTACATAATTAATCCATTGTTTAGAACTTCAAAGACCATGCAAATCATCAAGATATGAAATGTGAATGATAATGAGGGTGCCTTGACTTACCATGCAGTTGTAGTTGTATGAAGAGATGCACTTACACTTCATGATTTCATGGAGGGGGTAAGGACATGGTTTCCGTAGTCCGTTAATTTGACTTATATATCCCCTCTTGCAGATATGCTTAAATGATGATCTCTCTGTCTGCGTCCATAATTTTCTTTTGTAAGACATGGAAAATTTCAATTTGTTTCAAATCTTGGATCAACATTACAAATTGATTGTATATGTCTAAAAAATTTGAAGTTTTTAGAAGGATTTTGTGATATAAGGATAGTAGAATTACTGTTGTTTCCTAACCATTATATCTTTTGGACCCCATTATATTTTAGAACATCTAGGCCCTTGAAAAAAAATAGTACATCCACCTCATTAATGTCTTCATGCTTATCTATTATGCAAACTCTATTTCTTTTTTCCTTTCAAGTAAAAAAAAAAAGAGGTACACCCATAACCCCTTACTATAAGTATGCTATTATAATAAGATGTTTATGTCAATTTTTTTTTATAGAAATATATTTGTTTTTTTCTAATCATATACACAACCAAATTGGTTTCGTGTAATACCATTAAAAAAAACTATTTTTATAATAACATATTTTTTCTTCTTAGTTATCATAGTTTCTCTTTCACATATGTCGAAAGAAAGCAACCATAAAATTAGAATATGATTATGTAGTATAGCTCGTCTTCATATCTCTAGTTCAAAAAATAAAGAGAGCAAGCTAACCTTATATGGTTAAAAAAAATAAAGAAGGTAAGTTAATCTTATAATTTTGTGGGAATTAAATTTAGAATTACATAAAAATGTAACTAGAATAATGGAAAGAAGCAAAAGGAAAGAAAATAAAATTTAGCAATAATGTTTTAAAATTTAGTAATAATGTTTTTTATATTATAATGAAAAAAATAGAAAAATATGAAATTGGAGAAATAGAAAAATTTAATTAATAATTTAGAATGACCTGAAATTGAATTTATGGAAGTGATCATGAAAAGGGAAGTAAATTGGAAAATATTTAAAAAAAGTGATTGGAAAGAAAAATAAAATGGAAAATATTTAAAATTAAACATGATAATGTCCCACCTTAGTTTAAATGAAAGAAAACTCTTCGTGGTGGGAAGATGCCTATTTGCAAAAAGTAGATATATTAATGTAAAAATGAAAAGTAATTCTAATATGTCATGTATAAGAAACAAGTGTGAATTGAAATATAATTATAAAATGGAAAATAAAACATTATACATAATTAATGAAATTTGTAAATGGATAATAATAATAAATAAATAATATATAATAAATTTATATATAGTAATAATAATAAAATAATTTAGTAAATTTAGTAAAGAATGAAATGTGTGAGGAGTCATAGGTTTAGGAGATCATTTTTTATTTGAAAGAAAATCATCAAGTAAGTTATGAATGAGATTTGAGTAAAGCTACTAACAATTAGGTCAAGACACTTGCATTATACCAAGGGTTGAAACTTTTTGACCCAAGGTGAATTAGTGAACTAATTGTAATCAAGGATTTAATAATAATTATCAGATTCATACATTGCCCCACTTTACTTGATGAATATTTATAAAGACTCATTTGCTGAGTACAACAAAAGTTCAATATATTTTCATTAGATTATTTTCGCGCCCTAAGAGAAAGAGATCAAGAAACTTATCACTTCACCAACAAAGCTTTCCTCTTGGAACATGAAACATTGAGGACAAAAGGAATGGTCTTCATCTCCCTAATTTCTTAAAAATTATTTAATTATCCAAATTTTTACATGCCACACAAGTGGCAAGTCAAATTTAATTGGGGAGGATATAAGTTGAGGTTCACAATAATATTATGTATCACCGTACATTTCAAGTGGAATGAGGGATCAACTCTTTAAATTTCACTTTAATTCAACCGTGGAGAAGGTGGGATAATGGAGCTTGTTGGTCTCGATGGTTTCCTTGTGTGCATTCCCTTACTTTCCATTGAAGAATAATTTAAGGAGAATAATCTAGAAAATATATACCATGGCCTAGGTCTTTCGACTTCTTAGAGGAAGATAAGGTTCATTGTTGAGGAAAATTCATGTTCCATATCTTGGGTCTATTTCCAAGGTAGTTTATCTTAGGTATAGCTCTTCAAGTTCCTTATTTCATTCTCGGTAAATTCATTGAGGTGTCCTTTAGTTTAGATAGAAATTGAAAGGAATCATAAACACAATTCTTTAATTAGTCTATTTATCTACATCCTCAAGTGATAATTTCATGGTGCAAGTGTGGTGCTTAGTGTTGACAATGAAATTTAACAAAAGTATGGAATTGGAGGACTTTTTGAAATTTTCGTTCAACATTAGACATTATGGTGAGCCACCATGACCCAATTTTATGCCCCCTTTATGAAATTGCTGATATTCATCATGTTGTTCGATTTCAAGAGGTTATTATTGGGGATAATAGGACATCCATATTTACATCTATAGGGAAAATCCACACCCAAGAGGAAAATAATAATAATGGGATTGTAGTAATAGTGGAAACTCTGCTTCAATAAACGAAGAAAATAGAGGAAATAGAAACTTAATGTAGTTCTTTGCACCACAAGGTGCCAAGTTTGGATAGGGACCCTCAATCAGCTACATCCAACTACATAATTTCCATTGGATCAGATGTGGAGCATAACTTGGAGGAGAATATCCTAGAGGGGTGGATATGGATGGGATGGACGAGGACCTTTGGTCTTCTCTAATGAAAGAAGGTGGAAGCTTCCATCAAGAATGTCTTTAAATTGTTTCAAGTTTTTTCATGTTTTTCGTAGTTGGTCATTTCTTAGATGTCCTTTTTAGACTTTATACTGGTAGAATATTTTGGACATCATTTGCTAAGGAAAGTATTATCCTTATTGTAATTAGGTCACAAGTTAGGATTTTTTCTATACAATAAATTGTGGGACAATCCTCCTTTTTGTATTATTATGTTGTCTAACACTTTTCTAGAAAAAAATTAATTATTCCTATTAAAAAAAGAAAATAATGAAATATGTTTATATTATAATTAGACATTTTATATAACCTATAAAGAGAGAGACAATATGACATTGATAAAGATAATGTTTATGTTCGTGCACTTTTAACTCTTTTGGTATTTAGTCAAATATCACTATCACCATTCGATTTCGAGGGTTTCGTTCTATAAGGAAAAAATGTTCGAAACTCGTGGTAGTCAAGAGGAGACACCCAAGAAAATCTAGCCATGTTAAGAATTAGTGTGGCTCGGGCCATGTGTGATCCTCATGTGATTTTGATGAGTTATATGCCCCTGATTTGAAAACTTAGATGCCCCTTGGTCAGCGTTTCTTAGACCATAGGTTGATCTCGTCGATAACCAACACACTAGCAAACAAACAAAAAATATTTTGGTCTTTAATATTGTAAGAAACTAATTCTATATAATATATAATCACAAATTAAATACTATAATAGTTCTATAAAGTGTGTTACTATAATGTTGATGTTGTAAGAATCTAATTCTATATAATATAATAACAATAATCTATTTTTAAGGTCACGACCAAGCCAGACACCAAATTTGTGTATGAGACCTCCTCCACCCTTTGATTTGACTGGTAAAGTCTACATAGGTATACACACCCTACCCCATTTTTATTTTAACTTATGACCTCTTAGGAGGAAATACATGTTCTTAAGTATTAGGCCCACTCAAGCTGTATATTTATAAGATATGTTACTATAATGTATTCTGTAAGATATGTTACTATAATGTTGTAAGAAGCTAAATCTATATAATATATAATCACAATTTATATTAGTTCTATACAATATGCTACTAAAATGACAACTTTTAAATTATACTATTAAAATATATTATATTATGGAATGGTTTTGAAATTTGGAAATTGTTCATTTGAAAATTTATATTATAAATTACTAGTTAAAATTATTAATTTTTATATTTAAAAAGAAATAAAACTTATTTGTTATTTTATAACCAAAAATATTCATAACATGAAATAAATCTTAAATATTATAACATAAAATATTATATTGGCTCATTGTACTTAGAAAAACCAAGTATATTTTACAACCTAATATTGAAGAGAATGTAACTTAGCTTTCTTCCATTTGAAATTAACATATGTCTAGAGCATATGAATACCTAATATGATATATGAGTTTTCAAAAATTTAGAGCAACAATTGTAATGATTAATCTCACCTTATTCTTTCTATTTTAAGATGGCTTCTACTATGATCCCCTAGAAAAAGCACCCATATTCCGCCAGGTACTATGAAATCCTCGACAAAAAAAAAACCTATCGATCTAGAAGCAGTGCCATGACTTCCTGGACATTCGTGAAAAATCTCAGACTTTGATTTTGGTCGGAGAGATCGGCAACGACAAGACCAAATAGAGAGGAGGAGCATTTTCAATGTTCACATCCCTCACCCACTATAGGAAGGGACCGACATGATTCAGAAGCCTCGATTACGACAAGTGCAATGGCTACATTAGGGAAATTGTGAAAAATGTCTTGCACGACCACAGTAGTCGAGATCCCCCCTGTAAGGTGACCTTTAGGCATGCATTCTATCACATAAATCAGAAGGAGCTCTTTGTAGCAGCTAAGGGTTTTTACTTGGGCCATTTTGCTACCGCGGAAGGAATGAGGGAGGGTCCAACATGTTATCTGGAGAGAGAGAACTAGCCATTCGAGGTTGGATCAAGGTCGAGGAGAGACTACAGGCATGGAAAGATATGAACCCTAGCTACTGTCACTGCCTGGATCTAGAGTATGGGAACCTTTCAGCTATCAAAGACCTCATTGATCTTCATCCCTCGCTATGTTATCCGAATCAAGTTAAGAATTACACATGATTGAGGATTTATTCTTAGTATCACGTCGAGGCCAGCTCCGAGACTGCGGTAGGCTTCCCCCTTTTTATAAATACCATTGTCAAATCTTCTCTCTACTTACATGCTCAGGATTCAGACTACATTTTTTAGCTCAAAATCTGAATCCACCAGGCTATAGGTATTTTGCCTTGCTTTCAATGACTAATATTTGAAGGATGAAAACCGGTGGATGGATCTCTACTACGGGGTTATTGGAATCTAAAGAACTAAACCATTTCTCTCACTTGTTTGCTCCATGAAGGTGCTCCATCCTCCACACATCGAATTCATTACAATCATACTGTGAAAACATGGATCTCCGCTCCTTCGGGGTCTAGGTCAGAAACATTCAAAGCAAAGGATATTTTTGGCTCCACCTTCATTGTGGAGCATTTTGTAGAACCTCCAACCATACATGCCGAAGATCCCCATGTCTATGGCTCTGCTTTTATCTACTAAGAAAAATACCTCATCTGTCACTTCAACAGACTATGTCCCTCGGCCTTTACACTAAGAGAATGGGTAAACAAGACGTGGTGGTCAGATCATGAGTTGTTCTTTTTCTCCAAAGGTTTCTTCATTGTCAATTTTTGCACAAAAGTAGACCCCAATGCATGCTAGAGCAAGGTCCTTGGTTTTGGGGAAGATATGGTATTTCCATGCAGTGATGGTTCCCTTAATTCAACCCATTTACTATGACTTCCTTGACTACACTGGTCTCAATAAAACTCTGCAATCTACCTCTGCATTTTTTCCATATTTTTTACTTACCCTGGGTAATGTGTTGGGTATGTTCATTGATATTGACACAGACCGGATAATGAAAGGCTTTGTCACTTTCTCATGCATATGCATTGAAATTGACCTCATTCAAGGGCTTCCAGATAGGATAATTATAGACTGGGATGAGAATGATCCTTACATACAGATGATTGATTATGAGAACGTTGCCTTCAGGTGCCTCTCCTGTCAGCAAACAGGGCACCTCTGAGAAACTCGTCCTTTATCCCCAACCCCAACCTCATCCCCTAGAGCGTGAAAAAGATCTAACGGTTGGAAAGACCCTAAAAATCGCAAAAGACTCTCGAACTCTTCATTTGCAACACCATAATCACAAAGACTCCCCAACTCCTCTGCGTTCTACAACACCAATGCAGTCTCCAACAAATGCATAACAAAAAACTGCAGATCCAAAACACCGGTCTTCGGCTTCAACAAAAAAACCATGAAGCTTCAGAAATCTTGATTCCTATTCTCACAGTTCAACCTTTTGACCCCCCCCNAAAAATGATGGATCGAATGACATAATCATGGCCACAACCCTGCTCCGTGGCACTCAGAAATGTCCTCATGAATCGCATAATTTGGAAAGTGACAAATAAGCACCCTTAGCTTTAGTAGCTAAAGATTCAGGCATTTCCTCAGACCACCTGACTTTGGTGGAAAAGGCTATTGAGCCTACCAGTTCCTCTGGTTGGATTGATGTTCGTAAAAAAAAAAGGTAGAAATGATCCTCTCCGGCCAACATAATGATCCAAACCTTTCTCCTTATCTTGTATGTTTCATCTTGCTATGCCCATGCATTCCTTGTGGCTCTCTTTTAGCACAGGCTAGTTTGTAGTTCTCCCATGTTCTCTTTCTCGGGGTCTTTTGCAAATCAAAAAGATAGTAATAATAAATATAATTGTTATTAGCAATAACCACATTAACTTATAGATTTGATGCTTATACTAGCATATTGAAAATTCTTATATAGGCATATTGAAGATATTATTATCCCTACATATAAAATATTCTATTTTCTTCATAAAATTTAAGTCATGGAAAATAATTTTTTTATCAAAAGATTGTTCAAAAAGAATTAGGTGAGGAAATTGCACTTCACATCCAACATCACATGTATTTATTTCACTCATACAAATTTAATGACTTCAATGAATAGATGTTATTGTTTTCTAAGATGAAAAGTTCAAACTTAGACATCTAAGATTGAAAAAAATTTACATTGTGGGAGTTCCAGTATTAAAACTCAAAACTTAGGTATAACTTAATATTGAAAAAATCACATCTTCAACAATAACATTTTCAATTGATTAACCAATGACATGTATTATAAAAATAATTTAAATATTATGAAAAAATAATAAATAATTTACCTTAACATTTTATCAAATTAAAAAAATAAAAATATATAATATTGTATTTAAATTTATTTTGATATTTCAATTAAAAAATATATTTAAATAAACAAAATGTGTTTTGATATTTTGAAATATATTAAAAGTAAAAGCCTTATCTACCCAATAAATAGGCTAAAAGAAATTTTATAAATGTTAATGTTATGGAAATAAAGAAATCTCAAATTTTGAAAATAATTCAAAAGTTTTGTTCCATAGATAGTATGTCTTTCAGTATCACGGTCCAACATTCCTTCTATATTAAAGTTTTTGGCTTGTTTCATGAAAACCAAGTCATTTGTCAAAAATGTAAGTTACTTTTATAACATTTATATAGATTCATTATATAGTTGTATTATAACACTCAGAATACAATTTGAGTGGGCCTAATGGTTAAGAACATGTGTTTCCTCTTAAGAGGTCACAAGTTCAAATACAGAGGGGGGTAGGGTATGTATACCTTCGTATACTTACAAACAAGGGGGTCCCATACACCAATTTAGTGTGGCTTAGTTGTGACCTTAAAAATAGATTATTATTATTAGCAAGGGGGTCCCATACACCAATTTAGTGTGGCTTAGTTGTGACCTTAAAAATAGATTATTATTATTATTATTATTATTATTATTATAACATATTCTTATCGTTTTCGACATAATAATTGTAGAATTAAGCATCATGAATGATACAGAGACCTTTGGCATCATCTACATGTTTTTTTTCTCTTCTGTTGTAACCATGAATCTCCAAACAACACCACAATAAATAGATAATTAATCGAAAAAATAAATAATTTTGATCTTGAAGAAAAAAAAATCAAGTGATTCAAACTCTATCAACCATCAAAAACACCCATGAACATATGTAGGTTTGTGATCCAAACCGTCCTTTGTTATAATGAGGTTTAGACCATTTTATTATTTTTCTCAATTCATGCAAGCTAGCACGAATTCCTTTAGCACTTTGAAGAGAAACAAAAATTGCATGAGAAATAGAAACTGCATGAAGGCAACATAAAGTAACAACAATTTCACTGTCAAGTAAGAGCAACCTTTCCCAATTTTAAAATATTTATAATTTCATGCTAAGTATAAGGATAAAAAAATTATGAATATATTATCAATAGAGATCTATCTTAACTAGGGTCCTAAATTTCTTGATGTGCAAACCCTATTTCATGCTAAGTATAAGGATAAAAAATTTATGACTATATTATCAATAGAGACCTATCTTAACTCGGGTCCTAAATTTCTAGATGTGCAAACCCTTCCTGAATTAGTTTAAGTTTATTTTGGAGCATTTCAATCAGTTTTAAGTTTTAGTGTATTTTGGAGCACTTCAATGGATTGGAACCATGACTTATTATGCAACTCTTATAGAAATTAAATTTTAAGTAAAMATCATGTAGAACTCATACAATAGAAAGATTTTATACCTAAATATGATATTGTAAAAATTTGATATATTACATGGCTTTAAGAACAATGCACTATAGCTTTATGAAATCATGATTAAGGCCATGAAAGATAACCTTTCGAAGATGAAAGGACTCATAGTTATACTTAGGCATAGCTTTTCCCTGAAATGAGTTGCTCAAAATTAAAGATTAATACGTACCCCAAAATTTGTATTCATATGTTTCCTTCCATGTTTGATTTACAGTTAGAATCCAATTAATCGAATATCCAAGCCACACCACAATAAATAGATAATTAATATAAAAAATAAAAATAAATTCATCTTAAAAAAAAAAATTGATTCACACTCTATCAACCATCAAAAACACCCATGAACATACGTTGGTTTGTGATCCAACTTTGTTATAAGGAGGTTTAGACCATTTCATTCTTTTGCTCAATTCATGCAAGTTAGCATGAATGGCTTTAGCCGTTTGAAGAGAAACACAAACTGCATGAAAGCAACATAAAGTAAGAACAATTTAACTCTCAAGTAAGAGTAATTTTTCCCAATTTTAAAATATTTATAATTTCATGCTAAGTATAAGGATAAAAAAATTATGAATATATTATCAATAGAGACTTATCTTAACTCGTGTTCTAAATCTCTAGATGTGCAATTTTTTCCTCAATTAGTTTTAGAGTGCAAAATATTAGAGTTGACATATACAATTTTCATTTACTTAATCTCTTATTGTTATTATTTAAGAGTGACACTGCACATTGAATTTAAACACAAGATCACACATCAACCTAATCATGAGTTGTAGAATGCCTCTCTAGAGGCAATTAATATTACTTATGACAAGTTATATTATTAAAATGAAAATGTTGGTATTATTATGGTTAATAATGGTTGATTGTTTTTTATAATGAATTTTGTTGATTATGTTTGACTATAGTTGAATTAGGGTGACTATGGTTGTAATTACCTGTGGTTGAATATTGTTGACTAGTTGACCATGTATGATGATGGTTTCCTATGGTTGATCATGCTTTAGTATGGTTGGATATGGTTGAATATGGTTAATCATGTTTCACTATGGTTAACCATGGTTGACTATGGTTGAGAATTTTTTACTATTGTTGACTATCGTTGACCATTGTTTATTATTGTTGCACATTTTTAACCATGGGTTACCAAGATTAACCATGCTTGACTATGTTTGACCATGGTTTACTGCAGTTGACCATTTTTTACTATGGTTGGCTATGTTTGACTGTGTTTAGAAATAATTAACTATGATTGAAGATGTTTGAGCATGGTTGAACATGTTTGTTAATGGTTGACTATTGTTCACCATGTTTAACTATGGTAAATGATGGTTGGACCTATAATTGATTATGTTTGACTATCATTAACCATGGTTGACCACATTTGACTATCATTCACTATAATCAATCATGTTTTAGCATAATTGACTATGGTTGAAGAAGGGTGATTCTGGTTGACTATCGTGGACCATGTTTCACTATGGTCAATAATGGTTAACTATGGTTGACTTTAGTAG
>SNQJ01S0004582.1:0-19310 GCA_010110895.2 Picea sitchensis | reverse complement strand
CATGGATTCAAAACCCCCAAATACACAAACATCATGCAATTTGAACATTTCTACATCAATGTCCCTCAACTCGTTTTTCTCATTCGAAATATCTTTCAATTTCCTCTTCAGGTTCCAATCTTCAATGCTCAAAATTTGTCCTCTTGATCTGTCCAGATCTTTTATCTGTTTCAGCAAGTGGTTCTCTTCTATTCGTGTATTCTTCCCATCCTTGAATTGGGTCTCTAGTTTTCTCAACTGTACAGAACCATAAGCAGCCACAGAGACATTTAATATAAAATTCGAGGTACCATCAATCTTCAAATTAATATCCATCACAAGCCATACCTCTCGATCAATCTCAGCTTCAGATGAGCAAATATCGCTGTTTTCCCCGCATTTGCTGGCACTCTCACATTCTTGAAATTGAACTGCAACTTCATTAACCTTTTACTTATTTCGTTGCACCGTTCTTTGTAGGCTTTATCTTCTCGATAATTTCTTTCCTCTCTCCCTGCAACACAGCAGTTTATATTAGCATTGTTTATAACATGGTTTCAGTAGTTAGTAATAGATTTAAAGAAACTTTCTATGAAAAACACATTATGAGACGAAGGAATCTTTGCTTTGATATCTTTCCTCAACTTTCTATTTGCCATACATAATAGGGTCGAGGAATTTGCCATGGAAATGATGAATAGAGCGTTCACAGCTATACACAAATGAATAGACTCTTCGTGCCTATACACAAATGATTTCGCTTGGGCTTCAAATCGCAGATTTGTCTCGTTCTAATATAATAAGACATCGGTTCCGTGGAAGAGTTGCTTATTTTGAAAAAGAACTTCAACTTTGTTTGTGCTGAACAGTGCATAAAATACTGTGGAACAGCTCCTAAAACATAGCTTTAGGATGGATTTATTTTAATTTAAAAAAATAGTATATTAAAGATTTATTTGAATTTTAAATTTATAAAATATTTTTTTTTGGGTTTGATTGGATTTGGTCTAGTCTGCACCAACCCTTAATATGGTTGGATTTTTAAGTATTGAACTTGGATTGCCTAACAAACTAAACCCACACCTTAACTTATTAAACTAACAAAAATTAACAAATCCATAAAATTTAAAGATTAATTTTTTATATTTTAAAATTAAAATAAATTTATTTAAATGTGTTTGTTTTCACTATTTTTTTAATATAACATGTGAAACAATAAATATGACATTTAATATGGAAAATAATACAACCCATTTGTACTTGATTGTAAAATATATTTTTTCACACATATTTATTCTTGATAATTAGTTTTTCTCAATTTTGAAAACTTTGTATTGAGAGTTGAAGTTTCATTTTAAGCTCATTTTGAAACTATTGCCTATAAAATTAAGTTTTATAGTTAATGGAATTTTGCTTATAATCTGGGCAAGTTTTAAATATTAAATATGGTGGATGGCTTACTTGCTAATCATCCACTGAACATGGAGAAGTATGACTTTGTTGTTGTGTAAAATCAAAAGACTTATGACGATTAATTTTTTTTTCAATATTTAAATAATAAGGAAATTTAGAAATTCATCTAAAAATTAAAGATTAAAATCATTTCTAAATTCTAAAAGTGTAGGATCTCCCCTTCTAAATATTTAAAAAATCAAATTATTATTTTTTCTATCTAGAAATATAAAAAATCAAATTAGTATTTTTTCTATCTAGAAATATAAAAAATCAAATTAGTATTTTTTCTATCTAGAAATATATGTAATTACAAGAACAAAAGAGTGCTGAAGTGAAATATTTATCATGTATCCATGTATGGAGGATTATCAAGGAATTTCTCAACCTAGAACATGGATAAGGAAAAACATGTGGGTTAAACATTCAAAGTGTCTTAAAAGAGATAAGGTAATATGCTTAACATATTACTATCAAATAAATAAGAGCAAAGGAAAAGAGGAATAAAGAGGGGTTTAGTGTATGAATTTTACAATTTGTATTAGCCCTACATAAATTATGTTGGTAGAGTTTTTTGCATCATGCATTAGCTATATTAATTCTCACCTTAGGATGAACACAAAGAATTGTACACATAGACACGATTAAATCACAAATGTTGAAATCCCTCCTTTTGAGTGTCCCTCACTTATTTAAATTGATATTATAAGCCCTAAACTAGCTTTACGACCTCACTCGATTACATTCAAGTCATTTAGTTGTATCTATGGTCCTTTATTTGGTATCATTCCCTAGTTGATCACATTTTCCCCACAAACTCCCATTTGATTTGTCTCTAGCCGATGTCGGCAATGATGTCTTCCATGCACTAAAGTACTTTCGTTGAGTTAGTGAGGAATTCAATTTTGTGACCACAATCACTTATAATATTTAGTAAGAACACTTTATTTATGAGTCAATCTTGGTCAATTTTGATGTTTTCTTTAGACTCTTATGGGATTCCATTATCACAAGTTGTCCTATCCTTTCCAAATTTGTATTTTGTATTAATACTAAATGCCCGTTTTTCTTATGGTATAAAGGTAATTTTTTTTTTACTTAATTGATGTTATAGAAAACTCCTCACGTTTGATTGTCAAACTAAAAGTACTAGATTTAGTGTTCATTTATTAAAATATAAATTATAAATACAATTCTAAAATAGAACTAAATGTAGTCTTAAAAATAATCACCTAGCTAAGATTTTCAAAACAAAGAGTGAATACGAAATCAATAGTTGATTCAAGCATTAAAACAGAAAACAATTTAATTTGTGTTTAATAAGAACATATGAATAATCAACAATGAAACAAATTCACTTTCACCACAACACATGGTACTTTCACCTATCACGTCATGCCTTTTGGTATCAAAACAATTGGAGCCTCATTCCAATCGGCTATGACTTATGTCTTTCATGATCTCTCCTACCCCATCTTATCTTGTCTTGGATGACCTTACAACCAAATCAAGCAAGCGTTCCGAACACCTCAAACACCTTTTCATCATCTTTCATAGGTGTAGAAAGTACAAGATTTAGTTGAACCCCCTCAAGTATGTCTTTTGGGTCACTACTGGATGTTTATTGGGTTTGATCATTCCCCAACAAGGAATCATGGTGGATCTCTTGAAAATCATATAAGTTCATATAACACGTGAGAAATAATCTATCAGAACCTCCCCTAAATTACTATCATGAGTACAAATTAGATGCTTTAGTCCATGCAATCAAAAAATTACGTCATTAATTTTTTTTACAGACCACAAAAGTTATAGAAAATTCCAACCCCATGAAATACTTACTCAATCGATGACTTATCAATGGAAAGTATGCCTAGTGGATCATAATTCTCCAAGAATTTAATCTATATTTTAGTACTCCTGAGAGTAAGAAGGTGCTCATACTTACTGAGTTCATCAAGTTGTCGTCAAACATCAAGAACCACTAGTGAATGACAACTTCTACGATGAAGAATTTTTCATAATATCATTCGATGACCCATGGTAATAAAGATATCCTGACCTATTTTTGCATCATAATTTTTCTCCACATCTCTCTTGGGATGATCACCATTGTATCTTTCACCAAGCCCCCTGGTATCTCCTCATTGGAGACATTCTGTATATTTAGTGGCTCGATACAATCCTGCATCAATGTCTCACATGCAAGGAGGATGAGTGGGTCCTGAGTGATTTCCATAGTGGCACCTATATAGGAATTTTTTCAGGAATTTCCACTTCTCAAAAAATGGTCTATATTGGTTATGTTTGTCCTACCCTCTTCCATAATTCCATTTAGGAATTCAAATGAATTATAAAGTTCCAGGTATTCACTCACAAAACCCAAGCTCCACCAAATCATTTAAATAGTATAATTACCATTGGTCCCTTCTACAGTTGGGGCATCAACATTATGATGTGAAATCCCCCATCCAACAATGGTCGCAAGTACATCAATGTAGCCATCTATTACTTCACCAAATGGGTTGAGGCCATGCGAACATTAAACTACACAGTGGACATTGGCACCCGGTTCTTCTTTAATCATGTCATCACTCATTTCAAGGTCCCCCAATCGCTAATTTTGAATCATGGAAAACATTTATAGAATGAAGTGTTCCAATATTTGTCTTCCCTTCTTAGCTTCACCCATGAGTTTGCTTCCCCATACTCTCTACAATAAAAAATCCTAGTTGAGGCTGTCAACAAATTCCTCAAAACCATGCTATAAAGGACAGTCAATAAGCACAAAACTAAATGACACCTCTTTTCTATACACTATTTGCCTACCAAACCACATTCAAAATTTCCATAGGATTTACCCCCTTCCACCTTATCATTGGCCTAGAAACCATTTTACAAATCGAGTGCAAGATACCAACCATATGTATAACATACGAGCTATTGATGGATACTACCCCATAAAACAATGCCTTTTCTCCTTAGAGATCATAGATGAAGATCAACTCTTTTCATTACAAAGTAATGAGGCAACCAAGAATTTATCTAAGACCACATTTGATCGCCAAGTATGCCCTTGTTCATTCAGTGAGGGTGACCTTATTCTAGACTATGATATCTTCCATCATGCTCTAGGACCAGGGATGTTAGAAACAATTTAGTGAGGCCTCTTCATTTTTAAGCACTACCTCACTCGAGCAGCATACATCCTTGCTTAATCTAAGGGTGGCCTCTTTAAGGATCCTGTAAACTGGTTGTACTTCAAGAAATTTTATGTAACACCACCAACCACCAATAGGCTGGGAAACATCACAGAGTAAACATATTTCTACTTTGATACCAATTTGTAAATTGCGGCCACCCAGGTCAGGCCATTGTACTCTAGATAATGTTCATGCTTGAATAGACACACACACACACACACACACACACATTTAGTGCAATTTTTAACTAGACATACACATTCTAAACATACATATAGTAATGCAGAAGTGACAATAACACATACAAATTTACAGATGATTTACATTCTGCTATCACACAGCATAATGAAAAAATAACAATAAAACCATGAATACAATATTCACAGGAAAAAACCATAAATATAACAACATATACAGGAAATACTCTTCATTATAGCATGCACAAATACATAGCATGCAAATGAACAAAGGATTTGTACTCATCTTTTAATTGAAGTACACCAACTACGTGCAAACCTTCCATGAACCTCCCATCCATAGACCACGTTGCTCCCCCGAGATGGGAATAAACTCCACCAGGCAAGGGATTCCTAGGCTAGGTAGGGACAACAAGAAGTTGCACAGTACAACAAGAAGGATTTCCTCCAAGGAGCCACTTACTCCCATATCTCATGGAATCTCATTCCCCACATGCCTGTCCCACCCCAGGAGTGTACACCTNGCAACCAAGAATTTATCTAAGACCACATTTGATCGCCAAGTATGCCCTTGTTCATTCAGTGAGGGTGACCTTATTCTAGACTATGATATCTTCCATCATGCTCTAGGACCAGGGATGTTAGAAACAATTTAGTGAGGCCTCTTCATTTTTAAGCACTACCTCACTCGAGCAGCATACATCCTTGCTTAATCTAAGGGTGGCCTCTTTAAGGATCCTGTAAACTGGTTGTACTTCAAGAAATTTTATGTAACACCACCAACCACCAATAGGCTGGGAAACATCACAGAGTAAACATATTTCTACTTTGATACCAATTTGTAAATTGCGGCCACCCAGGTCAGGCCATTGTACTCTAGATAATGTTCATGCTTGAATAGACACACACACACACACACACACACACATTTAGTGCAATTTTTAACTAGACATACACATTCTAAACATACATATAGTAATGCAGAAGTGACAATAACACATACAAATTTACAGATGATTTACATTCTGCTATCACACAGCATAATGAAAAAATAACAATAAAACCATGAATACAATATTCACAGGAAAAAACCATAAATATAACAACATATACAGGAAATACTCTTCATTATAGCATGCACAAATACATAGCATGCAAATGAACAAAGGATTTGTACTCATCTTTTAATTGAAGTACACCAACTACGTGCAAACCTTCCATGAACCTCCCATCCATAGACCACGTTGCTCCCCCGAGATGGGAATAAACTCCACCAGGCAAGGGATTCCTAGGCTAGGTAGGGACAACAAGAAGTTGCACAGTACAACAAGAAGGATTTCCTCCAAGGAGCCACTTACTCCCATATCTCATGGAATCTCATTCCCCACATGCCTGTCCCACCCCAGGAGTGTACACCTTCACTATCACACAGTCCATTAGATGCTACACCTCCCTTTCCTTGGGATTCAACAACAGGTCAGATCAGGAATTCTCAGAGCTCTGTAGCTACTACTGTACTCCCTCCAGGAGAGCTCGCTTCCTCAACACAATCTCTCATCTGGATATAGTTCCTTAGATCCATATCTATATGACTAAGGAGTCTTTTCTTTACTTCAGCAGAAATTCATAACATACAAAAGAATGCTTTATACATTTCCTCAACATTCAAATGCATAATAAGGTCGATGAATTTTCCATGGAAATGATGAATAGAGCGTTCATAGCTAAACATTTAAATGTGTTTTGTTTCAATATTTCTTGAATATAACATTTGACACAGTAAATATGACATTTAATATGGAAAATAATACAATCTATTTGTACTTGATTGTAAAATATATTTTTTCACACATATTTATTTTTGGTAATTATTTTTTGTCAATTTTGAAAAAGTTGCATTGAGAATTGAAGTTTGATCTTAAGCTTATTTTGAAAGTATTACCTTATAAAATTAAGTTTTATAGTTATTGGAATTTTGCTTATTATATGGGCAAGATTTAAAGATTAATCATGGTCGATGGCTTATTTGCTAATCATCCATCTAACATGGAGAAGTATGACTTCTTTTAAAGGAAGGGATTTTAGGGATTTTGTTGTTGTGTAAAATAAAAAGATTTATGACAATTTAATTTTTTTTCAATATTTAAATAATAAGGAAATTTAGAAATTCATCTAAAAATTAAAGACTAAAATCACTTCTAAATTCTAAAAGTATAGGATATCCCATTCTAAATATTTTTAAAAATCAAATTATTATTTTTTCTATCTAGAAATATAAAAAATCAAATTAGTATTTGTTCTATCTAGAAATATATGTAATTAGAAGAACAAAAGAGTGTTGAAGTGAAATATTTATTGTATCCATGTATGGAGGATTATCAAGGAATTTCTCAACCTAGAACATGGATAAGGAAAAACATGTGGCTTAAACATTCAAAGTGTCTTAAAAGAGATAAGGTAATGTGGTTAGCATATTACTATCAAATAAATGAAAGCAAAGGAAAAGAGGAATAAAGAGGGGTTTAGTGTATAAATTTTACAATTTATATTAGCCCTACATAAATTATGTTGGTATATTTTTTGTCATCACGCATTAGCTGTATTAATTACCACCTTAGGATGAACACAAAGAATCATACACATAGACACGATGAAATCACAAATGTTGAAATCCCTCCTTTTGAGTGTCCCTCACTTATTTAAATTGATATTATAACCCCTAAAATAGATTTAGGGCCTCACTTTATTACATTCAAGTCATTTAGTGGTATCGATGGTCCTTTATTTCGTATCATTCCCTAGTTGATCACATTTTCCCCATAAACTCCCATTTGACTTGTCTCTATCCCATGTCAGCAATGATGGCTCCCTTGCACTAAATTACTTCCGTTGAGTTAGTGAGGAATGTTGGTAATGATGGCTCCCTTGCACTAAAGTACTTCCGTTGAGTTAGTGAGGAATTCAATTTTGTGACCACAATCATTTATAATCTCTAGTAAGAACACTTTATTTATGAGTCAATCTTGGTCAATTTGGATGTCTTCTTTAGACTCTTATGGGATTCCATTATCACAAGTTTTCCTATCCTTTCCAAATTTGTATTTCGTATTAATACTAAATGCCCATATTTTTTTATGGTATAAAGGTATTTTTTTTACTTAATTGATGTTATAGAAAACTCCTCATGTTTGATTGTCAAACTAAAAGTACTAGATTTAGTGTTGATTTATTAAAATATAAATTATAAATACAATTCTAAAATATAACTAAATGTAGTCTTAAAAATAATCACCTAGCTAAGATTTTCAAAACGAGGAGTGATTTCGAAATCAATAGTTGATTCAATCATTAAAATAGAAAAAAAATTAATTTTTGTTTAATAAGAGCATATGAATAATCAATAATGAAACAAATTCACTTTCACCACAACACATGGTTCTTTCACCTATCAAATCATGCCTTTTAGTCCCAAAAAAATTGGAGCCTAATTCCAATCGGCTATGAATTATGTCTTTGATGATGTCTCCTACCTCATCTTAGCTTGTCTTGGATGACCATACAACCAAATCAAACAAGCATTCTGAACACCTCAAACATCTTTTCATCATCTTTTAGAGGTGTATAAAGTACAAGATTTAGTTGAACCCCCTCAAGTATGTCTTATGGGTCATTATTGGATGTTTATTGGGTTTCATTGTTCCCCAACTAGGAGTCATTGTGGATCCCTTGAAAATCCATGATATTACTGAGTTTCCTTCACAAAAGTTATAGAAAATTCCAACCCCATGAAATACTTACTCAATCGATGACTTATCAATGGAAAGTATGCCTGGTGGACCATAATTCTCCAAGAATTTGATCTAGATTTTAGTACTCCTAAGAGTAAGAAGGTGATCATACTTACTGAGTTCATCACTAATTTGTCATCAAACATCAAGAACCACTAGTGAATGACAACTTCTACGATGAACACTTTTTCATAATATCATCCAATGACCCATGGTACAAAGATATCCTCACCTGTTTGTGCATCATAATTTTGCTCCACATCTCTCTTGGGATGGTCACGAGTGTATATTCACCAATCCCCCTTCGTATCTCCTCATTGGATAAATTCTATATATTTAGTGACTCGATACAATACTGCATCAATTTCTCACACTCGAGGAGGTTGAGTGGGTCCCGAGTGTTTTCCATAGTGGCACCTATATAGGAAATTTTTCAGGAATTTCCACTTCTCAAAAAATGGTCTACAATGGTTTTGTTTGGCCTATCCTCTTCCATAAATCCATTTAGGAATTCAAATGAAGTACAAAGTTCTAGGTATTCACTCACAAAAATCAAGCTCTGTCAAATCCTTTAAACACTATCATTATCGTCGGTGCCTTCTACAGGTGGCGCATCAACTTTATGATGTGAAATCCCCCATCCAACAATGGTCACAATTACATCAATGTGGCCATATATTACTTCACCAAATGGGTTGAGGCCATGCCTACATTAAACAACACAGTGGACATTGGCACTTGGTTCTTCTTCTATCATGCCATCACTCATTTGAGGATCCCCCAATAACTAATTTCAAATCATGGAAAACATTTATAGAATGAAGTGTTCCAAGAGTTGTCTTCTCTTCTTAGCTTCACGCATGATTTTTCTTCCCCATACCATCTTCAATAAAAAAACCTAGTTGAGGTTGTCAACAAATTTTTCAAAACCATGCTATAAAGGGAACTCAATAAGCATAAAACTGATTGACACAACTTTTCTATACACTTTGTGCCTACCAAACTATAGTCAAAATTTCCATAGGATTTACCCCCTTTAACCTTATGCAAGATACCAAATATAATAAATATGCAGAAAAAAAATAAAATGCTAGAAATGGAAGAATAACAGTAATATAACCAACATAATCTCCACAGTAACACAGAAATGATATAAGAACAACAACAGAAATAGCACTTTGATTCAAAAATCAATGTTCACAGGCCTCTTTGAGGGGGAAACCTCCAGTCGAGCAGCGCTCTATTACAATAATCTCCAAGCTAGGGTTTCCATATCCTCAACCCTTATTTATACTAAATATGTCTATCAAGAGAAGCATCTAGAGGAAGATCCTTCTAGAAGCGGAGGCTTCTATTAGGTCTTATTACATCTGCCTTATTCTATTTTATTGAAAGGCCTTATTAATATTGAGCTTTATTACATCTGAATATATTGATCTGCCTATGTGTGGGTTAGGACCCTAATAATTACGTGCATAAACCCACAGTTGAGGGATTCATACACGCAGTAAATAAAAGTGGTTCTTAAGCGCACATATGTTGGCCACCCTTGTAACCCCTGTTGGTACCCCTTTGAGTGGTAGCGCATCAGACAACACCTGTGTATGAATCAGCCTAGATTTCCTGAAGCCCTCTTTAGATAAACCTATCGGCCGCTGGACTGCTATAGTGTCACCGAAAACACATCTCAAACAACATCATTCAACCTTGGGGGAAAGCTAGCGCGTGTTAGCTTTCCCTCTTGCACAAGCACAAATGCATCTCGAGCAACATCATTCCACCATGGGGGAAAGCTAGTGTGCTAGCTTTTCATCTTGCATAATAACAAGTGCATCTCGAACAACATCATTCCATTGTGGGGGAAAGCTTGCATGTGCTAGCTTTCTGTCTTGCACAAGCACACCTGAACAATATCATTCCACAGTGGGAGAAAGCTAGTGCGTGCTAGCTTTCCCTCACATGCAAGCACAAGCGCATCTCGAACATCATCCCACCATGGGAGAAATCTAGGGCATGCTATATTTTTGTCTTGCACAAACACAAGCGCATCTCGAATAACATCATTACACCATGGGGGAAAGCTAACGCGTGCTAGCTTTCCATCTTGCACAAGCATAAGCGTATCTGGAACAACATCATTCCACCAAGGGGAAAGCTAGCACGCACTAGCTTTCCCCCACATTGGAATGATGTTGTTCAAGATTATCTTGTGCTTGTGGTTCTAGCTTTCCCTATTGCACAAGTACAAATGCATCTCAAACAACATCATTCAACCTTGGGGGAAAGCGAGCGCGTGTTATCTTTCCCTATTGCACAAGCACAAGTGCATCTTAAACAACATCATTCCACTGTGGAGGAAAGCTAGCACATGTTATTTTTCCTTTTTTCACAAGCACAAATGCATCTCAAACATCATTCCACCGTGGGGTAAATATGGTGCATGGTAGATTCCCCTATTGCAAAAGCACAAACATATCTCGAACATCATTCCATCGTGGGGGAAAGGTAGCATGTGTTAGCTTTTCGTCTTGCACAAGCACGAGTGCATCTCGAACAACATCATTCCACTATGGGGGAAAGCTAGGGCATTCTAGTTTTCTGTCTTTCACAAGCACAAGTGCATCTCGCACACCATGTCTTATCTCCATTCTACCACAAATTGATCTAGTTGCTTCATGAAAATTTCTTCTTTGAGTTCATTGTGAAGAAACGTTGTCTTCGTGTCCATTTGCATCACTTCCAAATCATAAGCAATGGCTAATACCAACAACAACCTAATAGAAGACACCTTTTCCACTAGAGAGAAGGTCTCCTCATAATCAACACCATCTACTTAAGAGTAACACTTTTCTACCAGCTGCTGGAGTTGTTGGTGAGACATGTTTGCCAGGAAATTTAGGAGCAGAATAACATAAGAACATGGATTATTTTTTCTCTAAAATTCATATTATTAATTTTCAAGAGTTATAAAAACCTCCTCTAACCCATAATGAATAGATTCAGTAATAAAATGAGAAAGGACATAACATCTTGCTCCTTCAATTCAGAAGCCTAGACACTGCATAGACATGGTATAGACGAAGGCCTTATATCGTGCCATAGAAGAGGTCTTGTAAACTGGCATTGTAATAAGTCTACATTGGAACACCACTTATAAGTGAGTGGTGTGTGTAGTTTACCCAGAGCTTACAATCTCTAGTAATACGTCATCAAGTTTCAACAATTATGGTGCGATTTATGATGACGAAACCTCCTTCAAAATGACAAGGTGATTAGCACATCCATAGGATTTTTGAGGCAGCTCAGGCAAGATATGTTTTTTGATATTTTTTATGTACAGGGATAGTTTAATGAAGACCATAATTTTTTCACAGCTGGTTTGAAGTAAAAAAACCATCTAAGCTCAGTTATTTATGGATAAGTTTTTAGAGACCTCTTATCATGGGCAGGTAACATCTAGGTTTGACATGCTATGAATATATTAGACATAGAAACGCCTAGAGTCTAGGTATATGTGGCTATTAATTCGAGCACTGAATAGTGACTTTGGAGAAAATTTTCCATTTTATGTTCCCCAAAGCTTAGGCTCCAATAGACAATACCATGTCTATTTGTCCTAGCAAAATAACACAAAGCAACATTCCAATT
Source organism: Picea sitchensis (assembly GCA_010110895.2). Lineage (NCBI taxonomy): Eukaryota > Viridiplantae > Streptophyta > Pinopsida > Pinales > Pinaceae > Picea > Picea sitchensis. The sequence continues at coordinate 7,043 of SNQJ01S0004582.1, read as the reverse complement.
AAAAAAGAAACACCTATTTTTCCATATGATCCATGGCTGAGTAGTTATCCTCTTGTCCAATGCATTGATGTAATATTTTGTTCATGTCGTTGAATACCATCTTTATATTTTTCTTCCTTCTTACTGCAGGACAAGCACACATATCCATAACCTGATTTCTGACCGCCTGCACTTCCATTCAATGTAGACTCATACCAATTTCTTTGTTTAGGAGAAAGATATTCTGGCCTAATTTTATCAATGTTTTGACTGACTGTGTTTGATTTGGAAGATAAAGAAATACCATTCAATTTCACATATGCATCATCATAGCATCGATTATCTTCCTGCTGTGTTGCCTGATAGAAGTTTTCAGTTAGAATTTCTGGTTTATTTCCTTGATAATGTGCTTTATATATTGAACTAGGAGACATTGCAGGTTGTGTCATCAATGCAGGAGATTTAGGCACTCTGGAAACTTGGTTCATCTGTGAAACAGCATAACCAGATCGTGAAACTCGAGGTTGTGCCACATGGTTTATACTAGGACTCGTCGATTCAAAGAAATCTGGACTCAGCTCTTTGCTATTCATTGCTATTTGATTTTTGTTGATTGGAGAAGAACAGAGACCTGGAATTTGCCTATTTTTATTCACTGGCATTTGATCCATGCCTAGTGGAGCAAAAAAATATGAGATTCAACACCTAGACATCGCCCGTTGCTATTAATCTCCATTGGATTCATAACCAATGATGAAGAACAAAAATGAGATTCAGCTGCAGCATAAGATTTCATATGACAGACTAAGAGATCATGTATTTGGAGATCAGTTGCTACATTTAGAGGAAGTTGACCATTGTTGTTTCTAGCATAGATGTTTGCGCCATTTCTCAGCAGCAGTTGCACTAGATTTTTGTCATTGAGCAACGTCTGAGATTGTAAAATTGACAAGGAAGAAAAAGAATTAGTAGTAGCTGCATAGGTACTAAAAGTTATATTGACCAACCTTTGTCCTCCTTTGGCAGCGTGATGAAGGGGAGTACATAGGCTATTGTCTTTAGAATTGACATCTTCCTGGGCTAACAAAAGTCTATTTACAATATTCTCATTTCCAGTTCTCACAGCAAGGATCAAAAGAGGCTCCTGTTTCACAGTGTGACACAACTCCAGAAATTTTAAGAAAATGTACTGTAAGTWGTCGAGCATTTAATAAGAASCCTATTGGAGMATTTTAATTCYRTACACTTTGATCATAYTGTATGTAAATKCTTKTCAACTCTTCCATAAATTCCCTACTAGATAAAKTTYAGGCCCTTTTAAATGTTATCCTTTAATTATTTGTGTTCCTTCAGAGACAAAAGGACCATGATACATCTATCTATGGAAAACAAACCAATATCTGATGTAGAAGCATATATAATAATATTCAATAAAATATATAACAAATAATCTCATGCCTGAGTTGGAAGCATTCAAGCAATTCCAAAAAGATATCTAACTGTGAAATATTACCAGATTAGGCAAGATTTTTATCATCACTGTGGTGTGTAAACAGAGATGGCTATAAAAGATATAACAAATAATCTCATGCCTGAGTTGGAAGCATTCAAGCTATTCCAAAAAGATGTCTAACTGTGAAACATTACCAGATTAGGAAAAAAATTTATCATCACTGTGGTGTGTAAATAGAGATGGCTTATAAGGCATTTGCTGCACCAAACACTTTGCCAATTTAGAAGTTGTCTTTAAGGTACAAGTTAGTTTACGTGATAGCATCCTTCCTCACTCAATTATAACTTCACCTTCAGTTTAGAGGTAATGCCTTGTGGGGTGTGTTTGGCTTGTTACCTATTTGATGTTGCAAGCTATCATACTATAATGTCATATCCTATAATACTATATTGTCATATCCCTATGTTGGGATTTCTTTCCACATTAATACTCCTCATCTTATTGTGTCTGTGTGTTGTGTGCTTCTTGTGTTATGATATGATGGAGATCAATAGGAAAAGAGACTCACTCCAAACGAAGTTGTATCAATGGGATTATAGCCCTAAATGAGCAGATCAGCAACCGTATTCTCATCCTGGGCTTGAACAACCTCTTCCAAGGACACCCTAACTGCAGCGGTGAAAAAATTTGAAACCATTTTTGACATGATACAAATTGTTAGAATACTTTATAAGAGCTGGACATTAATCCACTTACAGGAGAGGTCCCAGAAAAAGAAAAACCATCATTCATTCCCAAAGGACATGGAACCGGTGAATTACCAGACGGAGAAGGGGTCCTCTTCATCTTCTTCTTAACAGGAGGTTGCATCCCAGAAGAAATGTTCATCAATAAATTGGGTTGAATTGATATTGCATCATAATCATGTGGATTGTTGAGCACCTGCTGCAAGACACTATTAGGAGAAGAAGACCCAAAATTGCCTTCACAAGCAGAGGTTGATCTTCCATGCCAAGGGCCACGTGATGATCCATGCATGGGAGGCGAAGGCGAGTTTTGGGGGGATTGCAGACAAGAATTAAAGACTGCCTGCCTACAGGGTGCAATAGGGATTATACACCTTAAACCTCCATGGGTGTTAAAACAAGATCTTGGATTGTATTGGGCACCTGCTGAATTGAAGGAGGAAGCCATGTTGGGATTGGCATAGGAATTATAATTGAAACAACTATGATCATGATGATGCCTATAATAATATTCTGAAATAGCTGATGGCTGGGCATTATAATTAAGGTCCAGCTGGGCACCTGCTGCATTAAACGAAGAAATAATTGCAGGCATGATCTACATGGTTGATGGCCTTGCAGGAGCCTTGATCAGGCTGCCTCCTGTGTTATTACATCAATTGGGTACTATGAAAACATTGAGGTGATCAGCAGGGAGAGAAACATGGTAAGGCACAGTACCGGAGGTCATTATCAATTTACCATCTGCATTATACTTCTTCGCCTTCCTTCCTTTAGACAACTCCAGAACTACCAATTCTAGTTATATCCCCAGGCCTTCATTTCTTCCTCCATGGCTTGCTTCTATTGAGGGTCTTTATCACCATTAAGAGCTTCTTTGACATTTTTTGTCTTATCACCCATGAAAGATAAAGAAAAATAAATAAATAAGTTGGCTTATAGCCATAACTATCAAGGATTTTTCACTCATGAAGGTTCCTCCTCAAATTGTATCCCTAATCAAGCTTATCATGTTCAAGATGCATATTTTCATTCAACCAAAATGGCATATTTATTCAAGATGATTTTCATCTCCTTTCTTTAGAATTCCTGCATATGACCCCTCTAACAATTTTTAGACTTGATCTCTAGCTCTAGATTAGAAATCTGGAATCAATACATGTTGTACCTTTTCTACCAATACAAATTCTTCACGTTGATCTTCACAATATTTATCATCCTTAAAGATCACATTCTCACTATGTGTATGCCAATGCTTAGACATAATCCACAACTTGTAGCCCTTAGCTCCTTCTGAATATCCAATAAAGATGCACTTGGTTGATTTGTTATCAAGCTTTATCCTATTCACCTTACGTACATGCATGTAAACTCCACACCCAAAAACCCTAAGATGTTAAATCGATGGATCATATTCACTCGCAACCTCTTTTAGTGTCTTGTCACCCAAAATTGAACTAGGTGATCTATTGGTCAAATAGTTCACTATAGACACTGTTGCATCCCAAAATATTTTTCTCAAACCAACATCCACTTTCATGCTCCATGCTTTCTCCATCAAGGTTTGTTTCAACAATTTAGCGACAACATTTTTTCTCAAGAGTATGTGGAGTGGTATTTGGCCTTGAATTACCCTGATATTTGAAAAATCACTTGAACTCCTTAGAACAATACTCACCACCATTGTCTCTTCTCAAAGACTTCACCTCCTTCCTACTTTTCCTTTCAACCAAGGCAATAAAGATCTTAAAAACTTCAAGTGCATCACTTTTCTTCCTGATGAAGTAAACCCATGACTTCCATAAGAAGTCATTAATGAAAGTGATAAAATAGTGAGACCATCCAATGGAGACCAACTCCATAGGCCCACAAATATTAGAATGCACCAACTCGAAAACCTCTTGATCTTTGTTRTTGCTTAAGGAAAACAAAMCCCTCTTCTTCTTTTGAGCATACGTTCCTTACAAAACTCAAAGAAKTCCTTTAGATCATCAATTCCACAGACAATCTTATTAGTGCATAGCTCTTGTAGGATCTTTTCAACAAGATGTCCCATCTGGCAATGTCACAACATCATACTTGATATCTTTAATTTTGTCATTGATTTGGTCCCTTTTGTTGACGTTGCACTACCACTACCCATGACTTGAGTAGTCGCATTCAACTTCTATAAAGCTCTATGCCGAACAACCTTGGCCAAAACCATAGCCCCTTGGACCAATCTACAAGCTCCAATAAAGAAGAATCTATCAACTCTTGCATCAACCATTTGGCTCACTGAAAGTAATTTTTTGTTCCAATCCTAGCACATGCCACACATTGGTTATCAGTTTCATGGATCCATATCTATAATGGAATTTTACACTACCATGTTTGACATTTTCATAAGGAAATTATCTCCAAGAAAGATTTTGCCACCATGTGATTCTTCATAATTGATTAACCACTCCCTATGAAGAGTTATCTAGAAGGAATCTCCCAAATCAATCAACCATGCCTCCTCATGGACATTGGTTAGAAAACATGAAGAAGAGAGATACATGCTACCCTCACACCTATAAATCCCTACAACCAAATCCTCCTTATTTGCTTATTTATCCTTCAAAGAGTTAGGCTTGCATTGGCTCTTTTTGTGCCCTCTTTTATGGCGCCTCCAACACATCAAATCTTGTCACTTCCTACCTTTACTGGCATATCTTTCTCTAGATTTAGATTTCCTCCCACTAGATCTCTCATCATTTCGCTCCATAGAGCATCCCCTAGTCACCAGAGCTTTTGAATCAATGTTTATTTCAGAAGTTCTTCTCCTTGTCTCCTCCTATAGCAATTGACCTACAATCTCAGCTAGCTTGAGGTTCTAGAACCATGAGACCTCGAGGGGTTTCCCATCCTCCACCAACGAGACCCCTGCGAGAGTTTCCAAATTCATATCTAGGGACAGAGCTTCCCCTTCCAGTAGGTAACCATCCTCTTCCAAACATCAACAACAACCTACTTCCTTGAGATAGAAAACCACACCCTGGACCAACTCTTTTGGAAAATCTTCCATCATGATTTTTTTCTCTTCGGCCTCAAATGCTAGGATAAACACATATACAGAAGTTGATGAGCTATAGGAGAGAAGCCTTTCCTTTTGCTCATCTGTCGATAGGTTTAGGATGCACTGAGGATGTGTTCACAAGACATCGACATGATAACAACAAGTATAAGTTTTCATAACCTTGAATGAATGACATGATACTCTGCCTCATTGTATTTAACTATTTTTCCAAGATAGACTTGAAGAATGGTTATCACCAAATTTGGATAACATAGAGACGATTGGAAAACAACATTCAAGAATAAGTTTGATGCCAAAAGTGTTGAAACCATTCTTTGGTGAGTTTGTGATTGTGTATCTTGATGAAATTTTAGTTTAATCAAAATCAAAAGAGGAGCATTTACAACACTTGAAATTGGTTTTGCAAGCATTGAGAAAGAAGAAGTTGTATATAAATTATTAATTACCTGTAGCCTATAGGTTGTATAGCATATGATAGTGCTAGCAGGAAAGGTATGAGACATTAACATTTTAATTTTTAGTTTCTGATTATGCTAGCGGGAAATCTATGGTTGTATAGCATATGATAATGCTAGTGGGAAACATCTAAGACATTAAAATTTTAATTTTCATCTTCTCATGATGATAATGGGAAAGCTTTGGGAAAGGTCTAATATGTTATACAGATAATAGTATATAGTATATACATAGTTTTCAGTTTTCTTTATGTACAAAGGATGGTTGTGTCATTAATAATTTAGTTAGATCAATCCCATCCAATTCTAGGTAAAGGATCCTCTTAGAACTGTATGATACATAGACTATAACATGTTGTAAAAAAATGTACAAAATCCATTTACCATCATACCTGAGAATCTTTAGACTTTAAGGCAGATTTCAAGGAAGATGACTGGTTGATCATAATGTAGAGTTGAAATATTCAGATGATGAGGATGTAGACCCACTTCAGGATATGTAGTTAGGCCTACTCTACATTCTCTTATCAATAGAGTGACCATTGATGAGACACTTAATTTTGTATTTACATTTATCCTTTTTGTATGAGGCATGATGCATCATGATTTCAGTCTTCAGATTTATAAGTTATCTAACGATTTCAATTCTAATGTGATGATTCATGAATGGTTTTGATTATTAACTTTGAATATGTTTTTTAAAATTTAAAATTTTTTATTATATTTTTGTATGTGGAATTTTCCCACCATATCTAGATCCTGGATTTTCAAAACTCTGGCAAATCCCGATCCAGATCCATATCTATTTCCTAGGAATGGAACGAACCAAGGGAACCTAGGGCTTACTGGAGGAGGGGTTTGTGCTTTATAACTCTAATAATTTCTTTTATACCTTCAAAATTGCTTTGTAATGGGGAACCAATAATTGGGCCAACATTCATGCTCTTCTCAATCTTTTGAAGCTTGCTTTAGACAAAGGTAGTTTTGAGATACAGGGGTTTGGTGACCCTAAACTTGTTATAGAGTGGGTGAATGGATCTCACAGGATGCAAAACATCACAATGAGGCCTCTGTTAGATCAGGTGAAGGTTGTTGCTGCACACTTTGATGAAATCTCCTTCACCCATGTAAAGAGGCAGTTCAATTTTGTTGTTGATGATATTTCAAAGGAGGTTGTTTTTGGCCAGCACAGTTTAGTTCTGGTAGAATATCACAGGGAGGAAGAGGATCCTCCTTATGTGCCCTAATCTTTTTCCTTGGTCTCTATCCCTTACTGATTGATGTAGAAAATAGTTAACATTGTTGTTGTTGACTTTCTGGATGGACCCTAGGGCACTTATGCCAATTAT